>BHFT01035196.1:0-14761 GCA_004320025.1 Laticauda laticaudata | reverse complement strand
GTTTGATTTCACAGAAGTGTGATTGACTTGGAATTACATTGTGTTATTTCAGTGTTTCCTTTATTTTTTTGAGCAATGTCTAAGTATGTATGTTTGTGGTCCACCTCACTGAGGTTCTGAAGGCCACAAATGCTGGGGACTTTCTGGTTTTTCTTTGAAGACGTTTCGCTTCTTATCCAAGAAACTTCTTCAGTTCTGACTGGACGGTGGGAAACGACTTCAAAGGAAAAACAAAGGAAGTCCAGTTGCCTCTTGAAAAAACACCTTTGGGACAACCATGAGCTGGATGACTGAGAATCTCCATTGATGGAGAAAAAAATAACGGCCATCTTCTCTCCCCACAACTCCGGGCGTCTCTCCCCAAATTTAAGCCAGACCGTTACTTATTCGCGCAGGCGCAGCAGGGGCAGCTCTCCCAGCGGGCCGGGTAACAAAAAAAACCCAAAACGTTGATTTCAGTTCTGACGTCACCGGCCTTCAATAGGAAGCCGCCCTATCCGAGGCCTCCCTGAGACTTGGCCTCACCCACTTTTCTGCGGCCTCTCCTCGCGCCAACCGCGCAGGCGCCTTTGGGTCTCCGCCTCGCCCGGCTTCTTCGGCGACGTTCCATCACCGCGAGTTCCTGGTCGGTGTCGGCGGGCTGGCGGAGGCAGCGTCTCCCCGGAAGGTTGCGAGGAAGCACCGCCGCCCTTCACGATGAAGATCTGGACCTCGGAGCACACTTTCGAGTCAGTGGCCGAGGCGTCGGAGGAGCGACCGTTCCTCAGGAGGGGGGGGTCGTGTCACCAGGGTAACGGAGGCTCCCATTCCCTCCCTGCGGGGGGAATGGTGAAGGCTTGGAGGGCCCGGGGAGAACCTTCTCCTTCTCCTGCGGCCCTCAGCTTTGGCAGCTCATTCATTCCTCCATATATATCTCTCGGCGCGGGGAAATCCGCCAGGGCTGACCTTGGCGGAGAAGGTGCGGGCTCCCCTTCCGCTTCCCAGGGCCTGGGACTACAGGGCCCATCCTCCTCCCAAGGCCGGGTGACGAGGTTCTTGGGTGTCAAAGCCGCCTGCATTTGCTTGGGAGAAGACTCGGAGCCCTGCAGTCCTCGGCTCCTTTTCTTTCTCGAGGTCTCCCCTTGGGCAGGGCTCTCCAACCTTGGCCACTTTAAGACTTGTGGACTTCAACTCCCAGAATTCCTCAGCCAGCAAAGCTTTGCTGGCTGAGGAATTCTGGGAGTTGAAGTCCACAAGTCTTAAAGTGGCCATGGTTGGAGAGCCCTGCCCTTGGGGATCTCGAAGAAGGGTCGACACCGCACCTGTCTTTGGGGAGGCCACAAAGTCACTCCCTGGGCTGAGCAAAACCTTCCCTGTCTCTCTTTCCCAAAAGCGGTGGCTGCTTTTGCAGAGAGCAGTGCAAGGTAGTCCTCGACTTAATGGCCACTATGGAGCCTAATCATTTCGGTTTGCGAAGCTATACAAGCGATTCTGCTGCTATTTGTGAAGTGAATTTTGCCCTGCTTTGTGACCTTCCAGGCCACAGTGGTTCCACGATGAATCATGGTAGTTAAGTAAGTAACACAGTTAAGTGAATCTGGCTTTTCCTTCCTGTTGACTTGGCTTGTCAGAAGGTCCACCAAAGAGGATCACGTGATCCTTGGGACACTGCAGCCGTCATAAATATGAGCCAAGCATCCGAATTTGGATCACTTGAACCGTGGGGTTGCTGCACTGGTCATAAGTATGACAAATGGTCATAAGTCACTTTTTCAATCACTAAATGAAGTGTGGTAAGTCGAGGACTATCTTTTGACCTTGTCCTGGCATTAAGGACAAATGGTGATATGTACATACAGTATGCTGGATTATAAATGCTGTGATTGGGAAAGGGAAAGGGGGGGGGAGAAAAAGCCTAAGATATGAGCTTGACTGTTTTTCACAAGTAGGAATTATATAGTACAATGCTAGTGTTTAGCTTTCAATTGTGTTTTTGTTTACAACATAATTGTGACAAAGCAGTTGTCCTAGGAAATTACAATATTACCTTCTCTCTCTTTCTCTAGGTAGGTAGGTAGGTAGGGAGGTGTGTAGACTTGAAAGGATTCCTTAGGCCACTCTAAAACCAACCCCTTGCTAGTTCTAGAATCCAAATTAAAGCATCTTGGCAAATGGCTCTGCTTGAGCATCACCTGCCATCCTCAGCAGGTGTCGAATTGTTCTTATGAAGTTTTTTCTAAACTTTCAACCAAAAACCACCTTCCACTGTAAGTTCTTTATTCCCTGGCCAGTTGTCTGGAGTAATAAAGGACAGCTCTTAACTGTGGAATCCTTCAGGTATTTGAAGACAGCTGTCATTTTCCCAAAGCTGTCTGTTAAGATTAAACATTAATGCCTAATGTTTTACTCTTCCTTGTATCTTTTTCAGAAATTATATTGTTAAATTTATATAAATTTAAATTCCCAGCAACTCTTGGGAGTTTATAATTGTTAAAAACATTTAAAAACAAAAAATACAACCCCCTCCCAAAATAGCATAAATCAGAAGAACAGTGATAGCAAAGAAAACACTCAGAGGGGAACCAGAAGAAAGAGGCATCAGTTGACCTTTCCAAAGGCCTGGTGGAAAAGTTAGGTCTTTAAGGCCTTTCAAAATACCAGTAGGCTGGGAAATGTTCAAATTTTGGGGAACCTCATGTATGTCTGGAAAACATGTACCTTGAGATCATGATTGTCCAACCTTTTAGCGTTCCTGGGCCACATTAAATAAAGAGAAATTCTCTTGGGCTACTTATAAAATATATAGTTAATGGATATAAAGAAGAAACTTCCTTTATTTTTAATATTTTTCATTATCTTGTGGGGCTGCAATATTAGCTGTCCAGGGCTGCATATGGCTCGCGAATTGGACACCCTGCTTTAGATCATATATTGTCTGTCACTCTCTTAGTTTATAGTCTACAACCTCTTGTTCATTGGGTCCTTTTTTTAAATAAAGAAAATGTGTTCTGTGGAGGATTTAGTTTCGTACATATTTTAATATGAACTATTTTAGAAGTTTCTTTCTTAGGTTTGGGCACACAATGTGTTTTGTTTGTTTTATATTTCCATTCAAACATGTCACACTTTCTTCAATTTTCCCCAAACAACAGCTCTCTAAGTTGTGCTGAGAGTGTGGCTGACTCCATAGACACCCCATGAGATTCCACAGTTGAGAATGATTTTGCATCTGGATCTCTCTGGTGTCAATTGAACAGTCCTAGTCACTGTCTTATGTTTTTTCCGTTTTGAAATTGAAAGTGGATGCAGATCCAGGCAATTGAACTGTAGAACCCTGTTAAGCTTTTCAGTGAAAAGTTAGAATTACTCTTCAGTGTGGGAGAGAGGCATTTTTACCCATGATGCTTCTTAATTCAGCCTACTGCAACAGGGTTTTAGAAATGCTATGTAGGCTGATAGGAATCCCTGAAGGAAGGGCTAGATGTATGTTTTGGTGAAAGTATTCATTGAATCTGAAGGTTATATATTTTTCAGGGAGAAGAGTGTTATCTTTTTCACTATACTTCTATGTATCTCTCCATACAATAGCCTATAGTTGTATATGTGAGATGATATTGGGTGAATATTAATTTTTAATAATTATTAATTTTTAACCTTTTAAACATCATTCATTCAGAATTGAAGAAGCTTCTTGGATGGGGAAGAGAAATGTCTTTTTACAAAAAACAAAATACGTCCAGTTGCCTTTTGAAAAAATACCTTTGGAGTAACCTTTTAAACATTTTTTGTTTTGCTTTGAAATGATTATGTGCAAAGTACTCAAATTCAGCTTGCTGGAGGCTTGATAATATATACCCATGTACCAAAAAACATATGGCTTGTTGTCAGACTACATTGGAGAAGATTGAGATTTTTTTAAAAAAATTGACCCATGAGAAACAAACAGCTTGCTAATCGCTGGTTGCCCATCCATGTGTCATGTAGTCTAATGAAAGATGGTCATCCTTGTATTTTTGTTTTTGCTTTATAGTCACCCCTGGAAGACTGTTACTACAGCTGCTATGCAGAAATACCCCAATCCCATGAATCCCAGCGTAGTTGGAGTTGATGTTTTGGATCGGCATGTAGACACTAAAGGAAAATTACATAGCCACCGGCTGCTGAGTACAGAATGGGGAATGCCATCCATTGTAAAATCAGTAAGTGCCACTTAGGGCTTTCAACAGTTTTCTTGAATATGTGTCATTTGACTTTGGTTTTACAAAATATAGCATATAGTCCACATTGTAGCATATTGCATTACATTTTCTTTAGAATGTCTGTTATTTAACATACAAAAGGTGAATATTTCTATAACCAAGTGGTATTCAGAATTTGAATATAGATCAAATTCTCACAGAAAGTTACTATTGCGTATTCATTTAGATTTTTTATAATAAAGGTGACTGGTACATTGGATTGTGCAACAACTCCTTATAGCTGATGAATAAATCCATTGTGCTTGTTACATCATAAATAACTGCATGTTACAGCAAGTTGAATTGTTTTATTGTTTTTTTCCCCCCTCAGATTACATCCTTTATGCTGTTTTGGACAGCATGAAAATTAGTTGGTCAAGTAATTTCAATTTTAGCAACATACTTAGTATAAGGACAGTTTTTATTCAAATGGCAACTTAAATGCAGAAAAGTTTCATAAATTGGGAAAGAAATGTTAGTTTATAGATATTTATTAATTTATATATTTCTATGCATATATATGTATACTAGACATATATATAACCCATTGTTTCAGAAATTCTTCTATTGTGGGTATATATCAAGCGCAGTCACACTTGTAAATGAACAATTGAATTTTGTACAATTATAAAGGGTGTACACATTTGATTCACATGCTGGCTTGAAAGAGGTTCAATTAAATCAGGGTAGAAAAGCAGGAAAATCCCATTTATATTTTAAAACAAACCTTTATGGAAGGGAAACTCGATGCAAAAATTACGAATTGCTTCTTCTTTTATTTCATGCCCCCGAAATAACATAATGTAATTCAGCTTTTGATGCTATGCTTATGTCACAATGCAGCTAATGCTAAATTTTTCTTATAGCTTATTGGTGCTTGTAGAATGAGAACCTATGTTCAAGAGCACTCTGTAGTTGACCCAGTTGAGAAAATAATGGAGCTCAAGTCTATTAATGTAAGTATTACACAAATGAACTTAAACATTTCTAGTAGATTCCTGTAAGGAATCTTAATTCCTGTAAGTCATACTTCCAAGTATCTCTTCAGAGGTGGCAGAATGCTAGAAAGATACTCCTTCTAAAGTCCTTAGAATTTCAGATTTTTCTCAAGAAGCTATCTGTTTTGTACTTTGTGAAATTGACCGTCTTTTCTAAAATGGTATCCCCCCAAGTGAAATTGATTACTTTATGATTATAACTATAGATCATAATGCATTTGTATCATAGTCTTATGAGAAAGTACAATGAAATTTGTATCTGAGGAAGTCAGTATAATCTATGCTTATTAAATTATGCTGTCTCAAGTTAATTGTATTTACTGGATTATTTTTTCATGCTGAAGCTTAAATTAAATTTCTTATAGATTTCATTTACAAACCTGGTGTCAGTAGATGAGAGACTAATTTATAAGCCACATCCTCAAGAGCCAGAAAAGTAAGTAATGTATTTTCAGAATTTTACTCTACATATTTTTATGAAATACTTCAGCAAATCACAGTAGATCATGTAAAAATAATCAAAATACTGCTCAACAAACTTGAACCAATAATAAAAACAAACTAAATGCAACAGATGTAATCTATGGTAATTTAATTCAAACTTAAACAAATATGAAATGCCACTTTACAATAGTAAGAACCTATTTGATATTTGTGAATACAAAAAAGGAATTTTGCCCCCAAATACGATTTTCACTGATACAAATTACAACTACAGTTGGGACCAGATTTTTGGTCATAAGTCAAGGCATCCACATGACTGCTTTGCTCACTAAGCAGAATGCAGGGGAGCATCAGAGGGTGAGGGAGATCGTGGCAGGCCTGGTGCAGGCCATTCATTAGTTCAGGGTGTGCTAGAGTGCAAAGCTGCAATCAGCCCAACTATATATAATATTAAATATTATATATTATACTTAAATATGGTCAATTATGGTTAATTTCTGTTTTTTTTCTTTTATGGTCATATCAAAAACTATACATTTAGTTCATTTTGAGGGCTCTGCAAGCCTAAATAAGGCTTTGAGGCTTTATCTGTGACCCTAAAACTCAGGTTGCATGCTTCTATTGGGATGGATGTTTGTGACTGAGGCCACATTTAACATTTGTGCAGAGGATTGGGTCAAACACATTTCCAGAATTCAAACATAAGCAGGGATGCATGTGGAGGATATCTTGATGTTTCCCTTTCTTTTTCAATGATGGCATCCCAAGCATATATATTGAGACATATACAGACATATAGTTGTCTTAAGGCCACAGTTGAGTTCAAAATTTTGGTTGTTAGGTGAGTTTTGCCCAATTTTACAACCTTTCTTGTCACAATTGTTAAATGAATCATTGTACCTATTAAGTTAGTATCATGTTTATTAAGTAAATCTGGCTTCAAGAGGTCACAAAAGGAGACCACATGACCCCAAAACATTGCAACCATCATAAGTACATGCCAGTTGCCAAGCACCTGAATTTTGATTATGTGACCATGTGGATGTTGCAATGGTTGTAGCAGTAGCACTTAGACTGATGTACCACATCAAAGTGTTTTACAGCCCTCTCTAAGCAGTTTACAAATTCAGCATATTTTCCCCAACAATCTGCATCTTCATTTTACCAACCACATAAGATAGAAGGCCGAATTAACCTTTAACTGGTCAGAATCAAACTCCTGGCAGTTGGCAGAATTAGCCTGCAATACTACATTCTAACCACTGCGCCACCACAGCTCTTGTAAATGTGAAAAACAGTCAAAAATCACTTTTCAGTGTCATTGTGACTTCAGTCACTAAACGAATGGTTATAAGTCAAGCACAATCTGTACTATATACACTGCTCAAAAAAATAAAGGGAACACAAAAATAAGACATCCTAGGTCTGAATGAATGAAATATTCTTATTATTAAATTAACTTGTTCATTATACATAGTTGAGAAGTAGCTGATAATACACAATCAACAAAAATTAATCAATGGAAACATCAATTTACGCACCCATGGAGGTCTGGATTTGGAGTTACATTCAACAGTGGAAAAAAAACTACAAGTTGATCCAACCTTGATGAATAGTCCTTAAAACAAGTCAAAAATGAGGCTCAGCAGTATGTGTGCGCCTCCACGTGCCTGTATGTACCTCCCTACACACACTGGGATAGCTCCTGTGAGGTGCCAGATGGTCCTGCTGAGAGATCTCTTCCCCACACTGCGACTAAGCATCCCCCAACTCTGGACAGTCTGTGGTGCACACGTGGCGTTTGTGGATTGGAGCGAGAACATATTCCCAGAATGTGTTCAACTTGGATTCAGGTCTGGGGAACGGACGGGCCACGTCCATAGCAGCAATGCCTTCATCTTGCAGGAACTGCTGAAACACTCCAGCCACAATGAGGCTACAGCATTGTCTTGCATTAGGACAGGAACCCAGAGCCAACCGCACCAGATATGGTCTCACAAGGGGTTGAAGGATCTCATCTCAGTATCTAATGGGCATAAGGCTACCTCATGGCGAGCACATGGACGGCTGGCGGCCCCTAAAAAATGCCACCCACACCCATTACTGACCCATGCCAAAACCGGTCATGCTGGAGGATGTTGCAGCAGCAGAATGTTCTTACACGGCATCTCCAGACCCTGTCACGTTGTCAACGTGTGCTCAGTGGTGAATCTGCTTTTCATCTGTGAAGAGAACAGGGCGCCAGTGCGAATTTGTGCCATCTTGGTGTTCTCGTGGCAAATGCCAACTTCCTGCCAGTATTGGGCTTGTCAGCACAACCCCACCTGTGGACGTCGGGGCCTCATACACCCTACATGGAGTCCTGTTTGCTGACTGTTTGAAGCAGCCACAATGCACATTTGGTGGCCCGCTGGAGTCATTTTGCAGGGCTCTGGCAGTGCTCCTCCTGTCCTCCTTGCACAAGGCTGAGGTAAGCGGTCCTGTGCTGGTTGTTGCCTCCTATGGCACCTCGCAAATCTTCGCTGATTGTACTGGCGCTGTCTCTGTAGCAATCTCATGCTCTGGACACTATGCTGACAGACACAGCAAACCTTCTTGCCACAGCTCGCATTGGATGTGCATCTTGGATGATGCTGCACTACTGAAGGCCACCTTGTGTGGGTTGTACGACTGCTATCTTCATGCTACACAGAGTGAAAAGCACTGCCAGCAATGTTCAAAAGTGACAACATCAGCCGAAGCCTAAGGAACTGAGAGATGTGGTCTGTGGTCACCATTCCTTTATTGCGGGATGTCTTGCTGCTGCCTATGCTTTCCGACCTGGTTGTCTATTCCATTTGCACAAGAGCATGTGAAATTGATTGTCAATCAGTGTTGCTACCTAAGTGGACAGTTTGATTGATTGACTTGGAGTTACATTGTGTTGTTTAAATGTTCTCTTTATTTTTTTGAGCAGTGTATTATTAAGGCAGAAAACAGTACTCTCTTCAGTAACCTTTGTCAGAAGGAATTCCAAGAGCCATCCACGCAAACACAGAGATGCATAAGCACACATTAGTGTTTAAAACAATTCTGAAATTATTGGTTACCCATTCCCTACTAGCTTTGTGTATTTGTGAACACTCTATCCCTATGGAAGAACAAAAGTAGCTTCTGATTACTTTTTGAAAAATTGGTAAACTATTGCTATTTTTTTTTCCATAGAACTATTTTGACTCAAGAAGCAACCATCTGTGTAAAAGGAGTTAGTCTCAGCAGTTACTTGGAAGGACTAATGGAAAACACAATTTCTTCTAATGCCAAAAAAGTACGTATTGCCAACTTATTTTGAGAAGACGGGAGAGAATAGTGGATGAGTTGAGATGGAATGAAAATATGAGATGATTAATGGCTGTGTTATATTTTATAAATATTACCTACTTCAAACTTAAGGATACCCTGAATGATTTCTTCCCTCTTCCATTTGTTAGTAGGGAAAATAAATAAAAGTAATTCACCTGTGAGATTAAATTAGATTTATTTTCACAAAGGAAGACAAACATATGTGTCCCTGGATACATATTGCAGGACCAATCTGGGTTTAGTCTTCGAGCTTTTGGACTTGTGCTGGAACTCATCCTCTAAACTCTAATAAGAGAGACGTACCCTGAGAATGGGCTCCAGCATGAGTCCGAAAGCTCAGATGATAATACCTCTGATCCCACTGACTAACCCAGATTGGATCCTGCAACAGATTTTTTTTACTGTGAATTTGTTTTGATAATGTATTACTTTTAGCCATTTAATCAATGTTTATAAGAATTGAAAAGATAACAATATTGATCATATAGATGATAAGCATAACAAAAGTATTCTGAAGAATTATATTTATTTCCAGCCACCTTGAGAAGTGTTGAGATAGAAAACTGGATCTTTTCTTAATTCAAGCATTACAATCAAAATTAATGATGTCATACCAGAAACATCCTTGCAAAAGTTAACAGACATTCTGTTCTGACTTACAGGCTTCACAAAATCACAAAGCAGACTCCTTGTCCCAATAAAACCTCTTTTTATTAGGCTAATGTGAATTCTTCTCATTCACATCCAGCAAAGTCCCAGCAAAACAGTCTTTCAAGAGTGATTTACAACTATAGACCTTATCAGGCTTGGAAAGTTGCCAGGCTGAAAGCTTCCAAGCATAGCACTTTACCAGAAAATACTTGGCAAGGAGTCACAAATCTTCACCCTAATTAAATGAATTAATTGTCTCCTGCAAACACTACTCCCCTTTCGCTCCTCTTTATTCCTTATGGGAGGCGCCATTCACCATCCACCTGTGCCTTTACTTCCAAGTCAACCCTTGTTCCTTAACTGTTCCCTTCTCCTGGCAGCTCTGAGCATGCGCACGTTGGGAACAGGCTCCAGCTGTTCTTCTTTCCCATTGATCTCCAACTCCAAAGACAGCTAATAACTGTCAGATGGCCCTGGCTCCATCTCTGTCTCGGACGCAGAGCACGTAATCAGAGCCTTCCCCAGACTCCAGGACTGGCCCATGTTCCTCCCCAACCTCCTCACTGTCCAAGTCTGCTGCCAGCTCTGCTGGCCGCTGGCTGGTCCCTGTCTGGCCCACAGTGGTGAGTGCAGGCAGGGCAGCTGCAACGGGGATGGAACAATGGCAGCAGAGGGCAGAGCAGCAGCCCTCCACAACAATTCCCGTTTCTCATGTGGCCCCTTGGGGAAATTCATTGCCTACTCCCCGTTTAAGAGGCAAGAGAACCGAAGAAGCTTTTGTGGCCTAGTGGAATTTTTCACAATTTTAGATTCTTCTTTCATATTATATTATCTATATCAGCTGCCTCTAGTTTGAACATATTATATTATCTATTTAAGCTGCCTCTATTTAGTTTGAACATCAAGATAGTCATATGTGATATCTTTTGGGGGAGGTCAGTTTTCCCTTTCAGTTTTACATTTACAATGGGTAGCTTTTCCTTTGGGTTGATCTGTTTTTCCATGACTCTGCATGTTTTCCTTCTTCTGAGTCAAGGTATTCACACCATGATTAAAATGTATCACAATAAAAACAAAAGGTAGCTGCCAATAGATAATATAAATTCTTCCAAAAGGCTGAGCAAACAGCATTTAAAAAAAAATGGCCATCACACACAAAAAAAGTCTTATTCTTAATTCAATGCAGAGACTTTACACCCTTTCACCTAGTGGTTCTAAATGTTAAAGTAATACCAATATAATTCATATTTATGATCAGTCTCCCTTCTGTAAATCACTATGACCTCTGAGATACTTGGACTTGTTTCAATAAAGAATGTGTGTCTTCAACAGGGGCGCGAAGCATTGGAATGGGTAATCAGCAAACTTAATGCCGAAATAGAAGAATTCACTTCTTCAGCAAGAGGAAATATGAGATCTCCAATGGCAGCAGCAGCCTTTGTGGAAAAATAGTATAGAAACTACACCAAGTTGTTAGGCCTAACAATTTGAAAGGAACACTTTCAGGCTTCCTTGAAGCTGGAAATATTTATTCTTGTACCTATTTAAAAAATAGAACTGTAGTTTAGATTTTTAAATTAAAATTTTGGAGAGAACTTGATAAATCTGTACATGAAGGTAAGACGTATGGCTTTTTGTTGAATTGTACATTCCTTAAACTGGAATGCAGGCATTCAAGACAGTTCATGTGTTTGCAGAATATATTCTGGGCACAAGATTTTGAGCAGTTTGTTACAGGGTTCGGCTTTGAAGAACAAACACTATTACTTGAAATAGGATCTAAAGTGTTTTTGTATAGGCTGTTTTCATAAAAGTTACCATTTGCTAACCTGAGAAGTTTGATATTTAACATTCATGTTTACAGAAGTTCCACCATTCTGAAAACTATTCTGAATGGGGCAGAAATCGCATGCTATATAAATGAACTAAAAGTGGCTTACAATTTCAGTTTTTCAAAGTCTCTAATTGATAAGATAGTTAAATTGTTGAACAATGCAACTTGTTCAACTTAATTCATTTTGGTCCCACATTTTCTAAGAATCAGAAATTGTATAATATCTACATTCTATAGGTAGAAATCAGTCCTCCCTTTTAAAATGCATAATCATGATTTATGTACTCCAGACAACTGAAGTCTCTTAAGTTATACTTTGTTGTTTCTCTTTACATATACACACGTAAACAGAATTTGTTTTGTTCCTTACTATATATCCATACTGCCCTACCTTCTATCTACAGAAGTCTAGGTACTTCAGAACAAATATATCTAAATTCCATAAGTAAAAAAATAGTTCCCTTACAATTTCAAAGTAGTCCTTTCTTCACAGAGGAGTATTTATGTAATCAAAAACTGGAAAACTCAAAAGGCTTTTATGTCTGTGATACAGGTACAATGTAAAATTTAAGTGCCCTTGATGAGCAGGACAATAGTAGAACTCTGGTATCTGTCATAAATGGCAAGAACTAATGAGTTCTAGAGATATCTTAATTTCTGAATTCTGATTCCTTTAATAGTCTCATCTGCGGTATTTAATATTTTGTTCTTAAGAATGTCTGTAAATACTGTAATATGGACCTGAAGCTAGTTTTAAAAGTTAATATTTCAGTAGAAGGTACTGATTCCTGTGAAGTGAGGTGTGGTTGCAAACATTTACCAATGCATTTAAATGTTAAATATTTTTCTACTGGGTTATGTTTTGTCTTTTTCATTTTTAAAAACTTCAAAAACATTTTATAGAAACAATTTTATTAAAAAAGTTAATGTTTGATTCTCTAATCTCTGTTTTAATTCAGTGTCAAATACTCCTCCTTGAGTAATGAATGGCAGCAGCCCAGGTTGACCATGGTGAATGGGGAGAAGGTCTCATTCAGACAATAGAAACAAACTGAATCGAAAGGGGTGGGTGTATGTGGGAAGGATCTGTCTTGGCCAGAAGCTTTAATACATTTAAGAAAGTCAAAGTGGCAGCCTGTGGCTACTTTTTGCCGAAGTTCTACATATATTCAATTTCCTTTTTAAATTGTGTATGACTTGCTTTTCTTTGTTTTTCCCAATCAGCCCTTTTTATTTTTTCCCCGAATCCTCTAGCAGTATTAGGGACATTAAAGTGTAGTTTGTTTGGCTCCGTATGATAGCTCCACTACTGGCTGGCTACTCACATTCTGAGAATCTGTATTCATGGCTCTGCACTGAGTAGTCATTGATTCATTCATTCATTCTTTCAGTTTATATGGCCACTCATCTCAAGTTGTATGCCTTTGGGCACTGGGCAGTTAACAATAGTTAAAAGCAACATAAACAAACTCTCCTGTAACAAATTAACAGTCATTGTATGGGCTCAGATACACATTCTGATCCCTAGGCCTCTTGATTAATTGGATTTATAGACCAATTTCATTTTGTGCAACCCAGGGCAGCATATATAATGCTCTCTCCTATTTTCCCCATCACAGTATCCCTGTAAGACACTTTCATTTAAGACTGACAGAAATTCCAATCTCAACTTAGGTTATAGGTCTAGGACTATCTGTAAAACTCTCAGTCCCCCAATTTCTAGTCTGCCACCTTAACCAAGTTGGCTTTTAATTTGGAATTTGGAAAGGAAATTATTTCAATGTGAAGAAAACTGAGGGAAGTGGTGTGTCAATGTGCTATACAGAAAATATCACCATAGAAATTAACACCAGAAATAATGAATATAAGTTTCAGGTATCTACATTTATCTAAATAGGTAAAAATATCCTTACAGTAAGACCTGGACAATAGTGGAACAGTTTACCTACAATTGTGCATTTTCCACATCTGGAGTGACTGGATGTCCCACCTTGTTAATTTAATTTTCCTGAATACTACAGAGATTTTCTGGTTCCATCCAACTTCATAATTCAACAATTATATGATTTTCTTAAATCTGGAGAAAAGAGTAGCTCTGTAGCTTCTGCTACAGAGAGGAGGTTTGACAGAATGCCTTGTTAATCTAAATCAGTGCTTCCCAATTTTTTTTACTATCCAAAACCAATTATCAGAAAGCTGCTTTTACCCAATTTAGGCAAAACACCTTATTGTTTAAATGGAAATTTTAAAAAGTCCCCGTTATGATTGGGTAATGGGTTCCTGTACTGTTTTCCAAAGGAAAAGAACACCCAATTTTGGATAATTTACTTGGGTTGGGAAGCACTGCTATAAGTCAAACAGAATGTTCAGGCATAAATATATCTACTAGGATCCCAAATAGTTATTCAGTTGTCATGGAAAAAAAGGCAACTCCACAGAAATGAAAACCATAGCAATGGAGAGTTTTTCTTTAAAAAAAAAAAGATATGCAGAGATCACTGGTCCCCACCAAAACAAGCTGAGAGCCCTCAGTTTGGGTCAGTAAGGATTACAGGTAGTCCTCAATTTACGAACACAATTGAGCCCAAAATTTATGTTGCTGGGAAATTTGTTGAGTGAGTTTTGCCCCATTTTACCACTTCTTGCCACATTTGTAAAGTGAATCACTGAAGTTGTTAAATTAGCAACACAGTTGTTAAGCTTCTCCATTGATTTTGCTTGTCAGAAGGTCACAAAGGTAATCACATGATCCCAAGACACTGTAAGCATCCTAAATATGAACCAGTTACCAGGCATCCAAATGTAGATCATATGACTATGGGGATGTTGCAATGGTCATAAGTGTGACAAAGGGTCATATGTCACTTCTAAGTGCCGTTGTAACTTTGAAAAGTCACTAAGCGAACTGTTGTAAGTGGAGGACTACTCGTATTTGGAAGCAGAGAAAATGTGCTAATCGTCACTGCACAATTACATAGTGCAGTCCCAATTTTACATCACCAGTGAGGAAAATACATGGAGTCAGATCTTAAAAGTTTTGAAAGCTGTGTAACTGGGCCTGTCACTTCAGCTAACACTAGTCAAGTAATGAAACATCTGCATGCAAGCCATCAAGCTACAACAGCACCAAGGACAATCTCTCATCCCAATTTGCCCACAGGGCCGGTATTGCTGAAGAAATAGCACAATGAAGGAATATTAAGGGAGTAATACCTGTGCTTCATTACAAAACTAGTCAGGCTTAGTTTTGAGGGAGGAAAATAAGGGGGGGGGGG
>BHFT01035195.1:0-42752 GCA_004320025.1 Laticauda laticaudata | reverse complement strand
TTTTATATTTTGATGTCTTGTGTTTTGTTTGTGTATGTTTGTTTATTGAAAACTAATAAAAATTTGTAAAAAAAAAATTAAAATAAGGAAAGAAGTGATATGCTGGATTGAAATGCAGGAACAAAAATAACAAAGGCAGTGTTTGGTTTTGGCTAGTTCCTCTGGGGGAGGTGTTCCCTCCCCCTTCCTAATTGTTTCAGTCCAGATTAAGACTTTCTCCTTCTGGAACACTTCAGCTATGCAAGTCATGCAACAAGAGTAACAAGCCAGAGAATATCATAGCTGTGACTGGTGGTTCAAAGTGTAACCTTATTCTTCCTTTGATAAATACCAAACCATACAGATAGCTTGATCTTTCTGATCTCATTAAACAGCTGTCATTCTCTGCTTCAAACAATGGTTCAGTCCCAGCTTGTAACTTTCGTCTTCTCCTCTTTACCCAATCAGATGATGACTTTCCCTTATGACATAAAACAGACAATAAAGCTTCCACACCATCAAGACTGTTCCGTTCAGTGCATTACAGGTAATCCTCGATTTATGACCACAATTGAGCCCAAAATTTGTTGCTAAGTGAGACATGGGTTAAGTGAGTTTTGTTTCATTTTATGATTTTTCTTGAAGTTGTTAAGCTAGTGAATCTGGCTTCCCCATTGACTTTGCTTGTTAGGAGGTTGCAAAATCTGATCACATGATCCTGGGGCACTGCAACCTTCATAAATATAGTTTGTCAAGCGTCTGAATTTGCATCACATGGATTTAAAGTCTCAGTCAAGTGGAGTCTCCATCAAGTGGAGACTATAACATATGAAGAACGGTTACAGGAACTGGGCATGGCTAGTCGAGTGAAGAAAAGGACCAGGAGACACATGATAACAGTCTTCCACAGAGAGGAAGGGGTCAATCTATTTTCTAAAGTGCCTGTAGGCCAGACAAGAAATAATGAATGGAAACTGGATGAAACAAGGAGAGATTCAGCCTGGAAATAAGGAGAAACTTTCTAACAGTGAGAACAATCAACCAATGGAACAGCTTGCCTTTGGAAGTTGTGGGAGTGCCATCACTTGAGACCTTCAATAAGAGATTGGACTGCCATTTGTCAGAAATGGTGTAGGGTCTCTTGCTTGGGTGGGGTTTAGATTAGATGACCTACAAGGTCATCTAGGTCCCTTCCAACTCTTATCTGTTATCTGTGATCATGGGGACACTGCAATAAGTGTCATAAATGATCATAAATCACTTTTTTCAATGCAATCATAACATTGAATGGCCACTAAATAAATTATTGTAAGCCAAGGACTGCCTGTACTTGAACCAGCGTCTGCCTCCCAGGACAGGTAGTCCTTGATTTACAACCACAATTGAGCCCAACATTTCTGTTAAGTGACACATTTGTTAAGTGAGTTTGCCCCATTTTATGACTTTCCTTGCCACATTTGTTTAAGTGAATCATTGTGATTGATAAGGTAGTAACCCGGTTGTGAAGTAAATCTGGCTTTGCCGTTGACATTGCATGTCAGAAGATTGCAAAAGGGGATCGCATGTCTCTGGGGCAGAGAAAAGGTCATAAATACAAACCGGTTGCCAAGCCTCTGAATTTTGATCACGTGATTATAGGCAGTGCTACAAAGATTGACTGAAAAGCAGTCATGAGTCGCTTTTTCTCAGTGTCATTGTAACTTTGAACGGTCACTAATGGGCTGGTCCTCTGATTGTAAAGATTATTCTACTCTCCTAAGCCAAGCTAAAAATATACTTCAGAAATAATTGCTGTCTTCTTTCTTCCAAAATAGGCCAATAGCTAGAAGACTCCAGTGGCCATTATTTTTAAAACTGAAAACTTTGACAAGCCACGAATACGTCAAACTGTAAATATATTTGTATCAGACATCTTCTTGGCACTTAACACGAAGTGTTTGACACTGACATTACATCTATTACCATTACCTTATTTGACTCCTGTGCTCTGATTCTGTAACAAAATACTAGTGCTAAAGTTCATATTGGAAGACCTGCCCCGTTGGGGTATTCTTCAGCCTGGTTTGGTACACCCTTGTTTCAAGGAATTTGATGAAATGTTTATAACAGAACCGAGTAAGAGGGTTGGAAAGGATTTTGGAGGTCTTCTTGTCCATTGCCTACTCAAGCAGGAAACCTTACACCACTTCAGACAAATGGTTGTCCAATCTCTTCTTAAAAACCTCCCATGTTGGAGCACCCACAATTTCTGAAGTCCAGTTGTTCCACTAATTATTCTGTCAGGAAATTTCTCTTTAGGTCTAGGTTGGTTCTTTCTTGATTAGTTTCCATCCTGTTCAATGGTAGGATTCAAATTTTTTTACCACTGGTTCTGTGGTGTGGCTTGGTGGGCATGACTTGGCTTGGTGGGTGTGGTAGGGGAAGGTTACTGCAAAATCCCCATTCCCTTCCCACCCTACTAACCTGCTTTCCAGCTCCATTCTCCTGTGCAGGGCAACAAAAGAACCAACCGATCAGCTGGGACTCGAGAGGCAGAGAATAGATGGGGGTGGGGCCAGTCAGAGGTGGTATTTTCCAGTTCTCCTAACTACTCAGTTTCTGCTACCGGTTCTCCAGAACTGGTCAGAACCTGATGAATACACCCTCTGATCTTGTTATATGGAACTAGGGAGCTCCATTGGTAGTAATGACTTATTGGATCAGATCTTTTATCTCAGTGTTTTTCAGAGGGCAGGGGCTTAGGTTTCACTGGCAGGCAAACAACATACACTCTACTCACATTCGCCAATGTCAGCTCATCTACTTTGTGAATAACAGGGGAAAGTGATTGGCAAAGAAAGTACCAGAAATAAGTGTGCCCCACTTCATCTAGAATGACGAAGTATTCAAGGGAGGAATATCTCAGCAATCCAGCATATGGTTGACATACAGAAAATACCAGGCTCCATCAAATAGCATTGCCTTGAGCAGCCACACCCAATCAATTGAAGAGCTTTTCCCAATTCAGGGAGAAATGAATAGTTAAACCAAGGGTGTAACAAAGTTAGGTGACAGTCTTATCTTCATAAGCAGCAAACAAGCTTTAGCTGAACATTAAATGTGGAATACAAATACAACACATCAAAAGTCAACATTTGTAAGGGTAAAACTTAAGGCTGTAAATGAAAATTTGTTAGAAGTTAGGAAAAAACAAATTTATTTTAATACAACTAAATTAAATTAAATACTGGTTATCACTTCATGTATACTAATTTTGAAGGAATGCTGGGAGCTGCATTTTAGACTTTAGTGGAGTGCATGAAATGCTGGAACCTCAATTGTACACCAATGCATTTATGAAAACATCCCATATGCGTGCTCAAGGATTCTAAAAACATTCTTGTCAAGTGGATCAGGACTGTCTCCCATTTTGTAGATAATAAGGAAAAAACTTTGAAGGAACAAGTACTGATTGATTCTTTTGAACTCTGATGTAGGAAAAGACTCCTGAGAATACAATGGATAGCCAAGGCAGAGTGGGGGTTGGGAAGATCATCAAACAAAACAGAATTTACACTCAAGGCACAAATAACCTGGCTAAAATGATCTTATCTTTACTAAATAAAGATCTGACACTCTAGAGAAGGCTCCTGAAGCAGGAAAAGGTGGAAGGAAAGAAGAGGACAACCAGCAGTAAGATGAATGGACTCAATTACAGTGGAGATAATTACAGTGGAGATAAGTATACCATTGGAAGGCCTAAAGGACCAGGTTAAAGAAAGTTTGAAAAAAAATTACCCATATGGTCACCAAAAGTCAATACTAACTTGATGGTGCATAATCAGTCAGATGAAATTGAGAGATTTTTAGCTTCCTAACACTGTTTAATAATCTGTAACTTTAGCAATATTTGAACCAAGACCTTCTAGATACATAGAAACAGAATTATGGAGTTGGAATCATTTAATTCATCCTTCAGCCACAATTTGTATTTGTATAAGGAACTGTTGTTTGAATCCTACCAGTCACATGTGAATTAAGATTCTATAAATTAAAAAAAAAACTTGATTACTAAAGAACATTATGTTGTCTCTCTTCAGCCATGGCTCTTCTATTTCATCAAACTATATTTAGCAGAATCTTTGGTGGCTTAACTGGATAAGAGAGCTTCAAAGGCATTTGTTTACATGATAGATAGTAAATCAGGAATTAACTGTATGATTTGGGGGGGAGGATTCCTTTGAGTCAAACTTGATTTCTGGCCACTACCTGGACAAATCCCTGTAGTTTTATTGGCCAGAATTCTGAAGTGAATTGCCACTCTTTCCCAGGGCTGTAAGAGTAATTGACTCAAGGTCACCAAGTTGATTCTGTGCCCAAGGCGGAGCTACAACTAGACAGCCACTCTCCCTTTTTCTAGTCCAACATCTAAACCACTACTCCAGATTGGTTTTATATGATTCATACATATTTTACATGCTATAATCTATCCTTGTCCCATTTACCATATAGGTGGACAAATTGGAAGAATCCTTTCCTCTTTTTAGAAGATGCCATTGTCCTCCCCTCTCACTTCTTTACAGAATTAGACTACGAGAGTATGGAATGCAACTTCATTTTATAAAGAGGAGGCTGTCAGGATTCAGGCAGTTATTCCAATTAAATCATGAGCCTCGAGCCACACTCCCAAAACTAAAAAAGATTTATTTGAAGGTAACATTCTACTTCCCGTTTTTACCTGGGCGTAGCCAACTCTGAGTTGTGTAATTCACTGTCACCCTTGATCCTACTTCCCCCCCCCCCCTGNTCCTACTTCCCCCCCCCCCTGGGTGTAACATCCAATGAAAAATGTCCATAGCCAAGAGTTATCAATCATGCTCTCCAATTAGATTTTTTCATGGCAGAAGCTTCAATCATCTTATCAGTGTTTGAAGAAAATATGAATGGAATGTATTTTCAATTCCACACTGCTGCCTGCTCTTTGAAACTCCCTCCCCCTTTTCTGTTGTCAACTATAAAACATGTATACAAAATGTTTTAGGAGTTGACAGAGGCATTGTGAGGTAAAACCTCATTCACACTGGTCTGGTTCCCTTCTATTCCTCAGTGTCTTTAAAGTGTATCTTCTGGAAGCAGAAGTGGTTGTTATAGCCACCTTGTCACACCTACTTTTGAGTTTAGGTATACTGAATTGCTTTCCATCTTAGCAAAGTATTAATGAATAATCTGAGCTATAATCAATGGGGCCCATATAGATCTTTTCTAAATTCCAGCACAATCCATTTGTACAAGGTTCTACTCTTTGGGGAAATTAATGTTCTTACGCCCTGGGCCAGGCAAATCTGGGCTTGAGATGTTCTTTAAAGAACATAAACAGAGAACATGTCCCTTTCAATAACTTACAGACTGCTCCCCCCCCCCCCCATTTACACAGCTGCAAAACGGTAGTGAGTGCATTCCAAAATACATCTGGGATTTGTTACATTAAGTCTGGTCAATATTCAGCATAGCCAAATAGAACATGCATATTTTGCTACAAAGCACATGTTCAAAGACAAGCAAATTCATGTATAAGTGGTTCCTATTCATAGAGAATACTTTATAAAGGGTAGTGTTTTAGAACAATCCTATTAATTCACGAACCCAGTAATCCTTCCCTATTTAAAAACAGATTTGATCGACAGAACGCTTCAAAAAACAGAAAGCCCTACTGAGTTGCTTATTCTTTTGTATTTTATATCTTTTGTATAATTTGTATTTTCTTTTTAATAATTCCACAAAATACAAATTTATTCAGTGAGGAAAGACCAAGTGTGTTGTTATTTTTAAAAATGGAAAGAACATTTGTGTAATACTTTCATTTGCCAGATGCCCTCTCCTTCAGCAAGCAAACTAGGACCCTCAGTTTAGAACCATTCAGCAGAAACATAAAGAGGTATTTCAGAAATAAGAATCCAGATTGCAAGTCCTGACATTTATAGATGCAAAGAAGTGCTCCTGGATGCAGGAGGTATATCTGGATAAGGTTGAAGCCCCAACTGTCGATTATCTTTCAGTTTTTGCACTATGATTCTAGCGACTTCTTCTCCTTGACTGTCAGTAGTATCAAGAAGTTGCCTGACTCTTGAGGTTCTTGTAGGTTTGGTGTTAACGAGTTCATAATCCTCTTTCATGATTAAATCCTTGGAGAGAAGGGCATCTAAACACTGGTTAATGCAAGTGTCAGTCATCTGATGGACAATATCCTCTCTTTTAGTTTGGATCCAATTATGAGCTACAGCAGAATCTTGTGACTGCATAGTCCTGAATATAAAGTCTAATATAGAGAAGAAGCAATACAATAAAATAAAAATAAAATCTGACTCAGTTTTAAAATAAAAATAACATCAAACTACACAGAGCAACTTAAGAGAACAGAGCATTTCCTAATTTTTTTAGTATGATACTTCAAAAAGAAAACTGTGTCTTTTCATTGTTATAAAAATAAAAGCTATATTGTCCCATTATTTCCTATATGCCAGCTTTTCCTTCAGCAGATCCTTAATTGTGTTATCTACCTTTTTATCGTATCTGGACACACAACCATTGCTTTTGTTAGATAAAGATGATGAGCATTTATGATTACTTGAAGGTAAAAGATGGTAAGGCAGACCACACACATTGTTGCAGTGTGAAAATTCCCAAAGTTTAGACTAACATTTCTATTTTGTTGTTTTACCTAAATATTAGGGTCATCTAAAGCATTTGGAGACTGTTGTTCGGGTATGAAGCACATAGTATGTTTCAAAAAACGGTGTGTCCCACTTTGTGGGACTATATCCAATGAAAGAGACAATCTCTTTGGCTATCTCCAATGAAAGAGACAATCCTAGCAGAAATATGACATGTTCCAGAAAAAACTGCCTTCTATAATGTACTTCCAAATGTTTTGTACAACGTAGCTTACAGAAAGGCTTTTTTTTCTGATTGGGTAAGTTTCTTTTATATGTCCACTTCATTTTTATTATACTCATTTTGTTCTAAATCCTATTTTAAGGAACACATTTTAAATGTTATTTTATGTTGTAAATCAAGATATCAAAAGATTAATTATAATCCTCATTCCAAAGTGCGTAGCTGGAGATTTTCAGTCATCTAGATCATGGTTGTCCCAAAGGTGCTTGTTCAAGAGCTGAAGAAGCTTCTTGGATGAGAAACGAAATGTCTTCAAAGTAAAATCAGAAAGTCCAGTTGCCTCTTGAAAAAGCACCTTTGGTTACAATCCTCATTGTTTAAAACAATCACAAATTCTGCAGTGACATGTAGTGACAAGTCAACTTGCAGTGACAAGTTTCACCTTCTATATACTTTCCATTTTCTTTTACATTCTTAAACTGGGTAAAAGCTGAAACCATCAAATGATTAATAGTTACAGTATATCACTATCTGAAGAATTTTATTTCTGATTAATGCTTGTGAGATGGTCAATACATTGCCACCAAGAAAAAAAATAGTTTTCTTTTTATAAATGCTCCCTCAAAATAACTCTTGCAAATATGTAAAAGAGAATAATGCACGCACATTGGTGAAAATTGTGTTGTTATTTCTAGAGATCTGATCTAGTTATATAATAAAACAAATTGATCAAGAGTAGGGTTCAAAACTCTCAGCTGCATACCTGGATTAGCTC
This sequence comes from Laticauda laticaudata, assembly GCA_004320025.1. NCBI lineage: Eukaryota > Metazoa > Chordata > Lepidosauria > Squamata > Elapidae > Laticauda > Laticauda laticaudata. Next base: position 35,125 of record BHFT01035195.1, on the reverse strand, counting down.
CTGATATCTGTAGCAAGCCTGGAGTGGAATTTGATGAATTAGAACTATCTGTGTTAGATGAGGAACTTTGTTGAGATATGCAAGACTGAGTAATCTGGGAGTGTGGGACATAACTGATCAGCGAGCGTGGTTCATCCTTAACTATCACAAAAGAAAAGTATCTCATTAATTTAAAAAAGTAAAAATAAAAACAAAGCACAAAAAAATCCAGAACTAGTCCGTCATTTATCTACAATTTACCTACCATCCCAGCCATGCTGCACCACACAAAATGGCTGCACCACAATCAGTAGATTGATTTTTCTTTCTTTCTGTTGGTTCCTTTCATTATCCCAACAAAAAAAGTTATTTTTATAAACCTAAAAGCACTTTTGTTCTCCTGAAATATAATCTGGTATCTTCCAAATGTGTTGCACTGTACAGTATGGCTGTTCGTAGTATAGTTGGCAGTGCTACTCATAGATGAGACCAGCTGCAGCCCAATGGGTTGCAAATCAAATTCACAAATCAGAAAGGCAGGATAGAAGGAAGGACAAATGTATTGAAAAAGAAAGCAGGGAGATCAAAACCAGAACAAAATGCAAAACCATAATGTGATTGTTATTTATAGCTGCAACCAAATTTGTGATTTTTGTTGGTATTTTTTTTTTTTGCTAGAAAACCAAATGTTGCATCTTGACATAGTGAGACTGAACTTCCTTTTAATTCTACAGATCTAAGATAAAACTATCTTTTATTACACAAATTTATTTTTATTTAAAACAATATAGTTGAAATCTATATATCTATCCACAAAATACTTTAGAAAGAACACTGATTATTGTAGAATACAGATAGTCGTCAACATGATCACAATTGAACCCAAAATTTCTGAGGGTAAGTGAGCCATTTGTTAAGTGAATTTCACCCCATTTTATGACCTTGTCACAATTGTTAAGTGAATCACTGCAGGTGTTCAAATAGTAACATCGTTGTTATGTGAATCTAGTTTCCCCATTGACTGCTTGTCAGAAGGTCATAAAAAGTAGAGCACATGATCCCAGGACGTTGCAACCATCATAAATATGGCTCAGTTGCCAAGTGTCTGAATTTTAATCACATCACCATGTGGATGCTGCAAAGGTTCTAAGTGTGAAAAATGGTCGTAAGTCACTTTGTTCAATGACATTGTAACTTTAAACGGTCACCAAGTGAACTATTTAATTCGAGGACCACTTGAACCAGTCTTGTCCACTTGTACAAATCTTATCCTGGATAGGATGCTATTGGCTCAACTCTGTTTTGGTCCAATCTGTTAACAATATTCTGTGAACTAGAGACACTATCTAATTATGCTGTACTCATAAGAGTTGAGGGCAGTGGTGGGATGCTGCCGGTCAGTTCCCACAATCAGCTGGCCCTGCTCACCCGCCCCATCCTGTCCTATATTTTTCAGCTCAGCTGATTTGCATGGCACAGTGGATTTCCACGCCTCAGTTTTTTACTTACCGGGGCTGCCCTAGAAGTTAAGCTGTAGAGGTCAAAATTGGTGATTTTTGAATGCTTGCGTGCACACAAAGCATGCACTCACAGAAGCAGTCATTAAACCAGCTGCAGCCTACCACTGGCTGAGGGGTCCTTGGTGATCTCTGAGCTTGGTTTTTTTTTCTTGCAGATGTTTCATTACCCAAACTAAGTAACATCATCAGTACTAGTCTGAAGACTCTAGCACTGATAATGTTGCCTACTCTGGGTAATGATACGCCTTTAAGAAAATAACCAAGCTCAAAAAACACAATGACCCCTCATTTGAACCCTGAACTGCAAACATTCTCCTTTATTGTTATCCATAAGAAGATTATGTAATTTGCCAATGATCAAACTGCAACTGTGTGAAGAGGACATACCATTTGAAAGGAGGTTGCGTGGTTTTGATATATTTTGGGGAACACTTGATGGATAAGATTGATCAACTTGGTATGCACAGGAATTCTGGAAAGAATAGAATCACATGGAATAAAGATTTTTTTCAATTGGTAAAATTTAGCAAACAAGTACAATGAACCCAAAATGAATTGGTGATTATGCTAGATATGCAGTATTTAAAGTCTTACTTACATGTCAGTAATTAAAATAAACATACACACAAAGAAAAACCTACTATAAAATGATAAAATAAACTGTAAATTTCCATTTTACAGAGTTATTTGCTCCTCTCCAAAGGTCTGTGGTGTTTCTCTGTGATTTCCCCAATGAGAAAAGCCATTTTTCCTCTTTTAAAAATTTCTTGGAAGAATGCTATATCTCAAATGTGGTACAAATTCCCATTGTACAATCTGTCCCAAATTAAGACAGGTAACGCAGCAGGAGGCAGCCTCACGCCACTTGATATGATGTAAAGTTTCTCCCCACCCTCTTCCCAAAGAAAACTTTAAAAAAAGTGTTTTTGGCTATTTGATCTTTCAAGGATGAGCCCTTCCAAAGTTCAGAAATTTTCACACAGGCATTTTCCAAACCCTTTTTGGAGGTTAAACAGCATACAGAATATCAGCTATTGACTGATTGAAATGACTCTCGGTGTTAGATATTTTTCGATGTCTTCAACAGAGGAATGTATTACACATGCAAATATTATATAGTTTCTGACTGTAAATGCTAGCAGATTTGTTTATTTCAAGGAGGACAACAGTGGTCTGAAGACACCTCTCCATGCCTAGATTTAATTCCAGTTTTACCTTTTGGAATTTATTCATTTTAAAATTCATACTTGTTGTGTGACATTCAAACATGAAGCAGGCATCCCTCTGTATCATAGTATGATAAGCAGGGACCATGTTGGGCATTTGCCATTTATCAGAGCTTATCTCCTGCCTTGGTGGTGGTGGTGGGTGTCTATGAATATGCTAATTTATAGGTGTGCCTATGATTAACACAGTATAAAGTTGTTAGCTATCCCCTGAAAGAAGCTCAACATAGGTTTGAAATGCTGAAATCCTTGGCAAAGAGCTCATTGTTTAGCTCATCATAAACGTTTGCATCACTGGATGAAACATGTTTCAACCCAATATAGTTTACAAATGAAATAATCATGTATTTTTTCTGACTCTCTACAAAACTGAGCACTAATCTTTGGCAAAAAATAGTTTAACCATATTAAGATGTTTATGATAATAATAGAAAAAATGTTTTACCTCTTGTATACTAGTGTTCAGTGGTATATTTAAAGATATTGATTCATCATTGGATATCTTGTTAGGCAAATGAACACAACTCCATTCATAGTGTGCCTGAAGGAGACATTGGCATAAAACAAAACAGTGTTACGAAATCAAAGCATAATTATGAGACAAAATACCCAAGAATCCTGCATCTGAGGAAGGGTATGTGGGAGAGCACAATTTGGGACATGTGCTCACTCATGTACAGCCAACTGCTTGCAAAGATTTTTATTGTTTAACACAGCAATACATAAATTTATTTTATAAATAAACTATAATTTATAATTTTTATATTATCTAAACATATTGAAATATAACAAAAATAAACAATACATAAAGAAATGGACAGGATGTCTATGGAGATTCTCAGTCATCTAGGTCATAGTTGTCCCAAAGGTGCTTTTTCAAGAGGCAACTGGACTTTCTGGTTTTTCTTTGAAGATGTTTTGCTTCTCATCCAAGAAGATTCTGAGGTTTCTTGGATGAGAAGCAAAATGTCTCCAAAGAAAAACAAGAAAGTCACATTGCCTCTTGAAAAAGCAACTTTGGGACAAATGGACAGTATATCACTTTAGCTAAACATGCTTACAGTTCTATCTGTAATCAGGTACCCCAACAGGGTAGTTTTCTGATTATAAATATCTCCATGGTCTTATGATCCCATAAACTCCCATATATCTTAGTATATAATTCAGACTGGGCAAGCAAACATCTGCATATGATTAATAGTATGAGAATTCCAACTTCAGATACATGGATATCCACTTTCTTTTTGGGAATAATTTCTATTCATAATAGATTATAATATGAGCACTTACTTTGGCCCTCTTTAAATCTATTACTGCTTCAAGCATAGGTATCTCTTCAAAGGTCCTCATCACAGATTCAAGATCTATTAAGCACCCTAAACAAAGATACTCACTATTAGGTCTCTTTAAACAGAAAGTTTAAATTATGGAAATTACGTTCCTGAAAAATATTTTAAGGCATACTCTCTAAGGCCAATTTGAAAGATGTCAAAACCAACTATTCCTGGATAAAACTAGATAGTAATACATCCTATATATCCAACAGATAGGGAACAATTAATGTCTATTAGTTGTTTGACATTTTAACACAATTACCCTGAGATATTTGGACTCCAGAAAGCCTTAATGTTCTCCCAAGCCTTAGGGTAGGATGAATTGAATTCCTTGTTAGATATGTTATATATTATTGTGTTAAACAGTCACACAGATTTGCCATTTTGCTTATTTTTCTTATGCAGTGCTTTATTTATTTATCATTTATCTTATTATTTTTTTATCTTACTGTGTTTGTTTTTAATATTGTGAGTTGACATGTTACATAAGTAAATAGTGTGTATATTCCACTTGAAACATTGCTTTCAGGTTCACCAAACTTTACTAAACTTTGGTATTAACAGAATTACAATCCCAGCCGTGTTGTGTCCCTTATCTTTCCCTCCCCACTCCTTCCCCAGTCCAATTGAACAGGATGAACCTATAACCTGCCAGACCCCACCTGTGTGAACTGTATCATCATCTTGAAGATTTTCACAAATAAGGTAAAATGAATCTCTCTCATACAAGCAGTCCTAGAGGCAACATGAAGGCATTCCAAAGATAGTGCACTGGATGATCACAGTGGCAACTATAGCTTGTTTTCTCTTCCTTCATCCTCCATTTCTTCAAGCTTACTCTGTTTAGATATTCTTGTGAGAATAGGAATATTGCATTGCATGTCTTGGAACTGTAGTGTTAACATTATTTCAGATAATTACTATTTTAATGAGCACTTAATGCTGGTTAAAATTAAGTGTGTTCCGATAAACTTATATTACAATGTAATAATGCATTATTTCAGATACCACATGAACTAAACTGAAATTACTGCATAGACCTTGCTTATAACTGATTCAGACTAAGGTGACTTAACATAGAAGTTAAGAAATCAAATGTTTTTGATTTCAAAACTTTCCAGAAAAATGTCCCGTCATATCATATTCTGAAACCTGTTTACTCAAACAAAGAAAATGTTGGCAAGAGATTAAATCTTAAGAAATCCACCAAATTATTATTATTATTTCCTTTCACCAAAACTGAACAAAAAACAAGGTTAAGCCTTCTGATGTTATAATTTAAAAGATGACTTTTAGAGTTTTCCCTCTTAATAAAAAAAGAAAAAAATACTGAATGAACACACCAAATCACAATCTACAATCTTGGTATGATTTTGTGCGTCTTTCAGTATTGAGTAACTGGCATGCATAGTTTGCTGAGCACTGTCTGATAGCCAGAGCAGGAACCAGGAAATATCAGGGTTAAGAATTTGCATGCAACAAACATATAACATGCTTTAGGCATGCTGCAGAGTATGGAAAAAAGGGTATTGACACATTCACTCTTTTCAGTCATTCCAGTGAAATTGGACAGAGATCAGGCTACAATACAGAAGCAATCCTTCCATTCAAACACATGTTTTTACATTCAAGAACAGATTTTTACACTTTAGGTGCATAAAACTAAGGGCCCAGATCATATAGACAGCTCTATTTCTATTCATACCATTGCAGAAAGCCTCTCAATCAGCTAAATGCATGAAAATTGGGAAGAGAAGAAAACCAAGGTTCCATTTTTCATCAATTTGGAATGCCTGTACAGGCAGATGAATGCCTGGAAGGTGTGAGAACCTCCCTAATAACACTGGAAACATCTATTATCTGCTGCTTTTTTTTAAATTGTCAAGAAAAGTCCATCTTTCAAGCTATTCTTTGCTATTCTATCAATAGAAATAATGAGCAAAACTGAGTATTCGTATAAAAATTGTTCTAGCCTTTTCTAAGTCTAGAATACTGACACTTTAGAACTTTTCTGATTTGTATGCCAGTATAAAATACATGAATATAAGTAGTCCTCAATTTACAATCAGCTGCTTAGCAACTATTGAAGTAATGACCGACCTGAAAGAGACTTATGACTTGGATGTGAAATAAAAGTTAGTCACACGATTGAACTTCGAGCACTCAACAACACAGTTGCATTTACGGCCATTACTGGAGTATCATTTGCAGTTGCATTTTACAATGGTTTTGCTGAAAACTAGAACTTGCTTCCAGATTTTGGCAAAACTGCACCCATGGTGAACCTTTGTTTCCTTAATAACTGCTGCAAAAAAGTCACATGAATGACTCTTTTTATGACCACTGCAATATTTCACTGTCATCAGCAGACTCCATTATGGTTGTACGTTAAGGAGTACCTTTACCCAAGGAAGCAATCAGATTGCTTTCTATGTATTCACCCTATCTAAATGTAAATATTAAAAGAAATTATATAAATTGACTATGATAATATAGTATTAGTTGTGACATCAATGGCTTCCTGAATCCATACCAGATATCTGATTAGTACAAATGTATCTATTATTATTGGATGGTTGTGTTATTGTCTGGGTTGTTCTAAAGCACTAACTAAACAATTTTACAAACGAACCATCATAAAATTAGCCACAGACTTTCTACCTCAGTTCTGCATAGCAGGGCTGTGCAGACACAGCAGCCGCATGGGACTTGCTAAGATCTGATTACTTTAATGGTTCAAGAAGAGGTCCTGCACTCATGCTCACATGCTTGGAGATTTACCGTTTTTATTCCTCCATGTCTAGCAACTGTCTCAGTTTTGCAGTTCAGCTGTAAAATGGGAAAAAGAGTAACCATATCCCTACTGATGGTTTAAAAAGGCACAAGGAATACTTGCTTGACTGAGCAACCTTCAATGAATAGATAATCTCAAAACTTCCTACTGCAATTGAATCACAAAATAAATACAGGGCTACCTATTAGATGGACATTTCCCCTTAGTCAACAGGCCTGTACAGGATTACAATGTTTAAGGGGAAAAGGTGCTTCAGGATTTTATTGGTCATGGACCAAGCATTGGCCCCAACATGTATTTTTGTGTGGCCAAGTGACTCCAGGAAAAAGCACATCTGCTTTAACAAAGTGTTGGCTAGTGTTCCACCAAAGCGTCTTTCTCAACTGAATCCAGCCAACTGGTGGTGATGGGAAAGACCTACCTAGAAGGTAGCCCTATTTTTGGTAAATAAAACTTTTTTATTGGTAAAATAAAGCTTAAAGGCCAATGCAAATTAAACTGAGTAACTTTAATATACAAATAAAAGCAATCCCAAGTCATACCTGAGATGCTTCCAGCTGTTGAACAGTCTTGAACATTGTGTTCAAGTGTGGCTTTTCCTCAATAGAGTTGATAGGAAAGTAAGAGAAGCACTTCAGCAAGTGCAATAAATATACAACAGCAGAGTATAGCCAGAGCTTCTGAATTACCTATCATATAGAGAAACTCACTTGAAAAAGATGGTCTTTCCTCTGGATTGGGTGCCCAAGCAGATTCCATTAAAGAGACCACCAATTCTCGGTAAGGAATATCAAGGGGCAAAGTCTCTTCCCCAACATCTGGACGCTTCCCTTGTGACATGCTAAACATAATTTGCAAGTAATGTATAACGTCTGCAAAAGTCAATACATGCATGTCTTAGAAATATATGTGTATTTCTTCAAATTTTAGAAATTGAAACACAAGTAGTAAATTCACATTTTAAATAATATTGTGATCTAACCTAATTTAGAAATGTTAAATGCAAAATAATTATCCTGCCCTTCCTACCAATATTCTGCAATATATGGTATTTTTATTACAATACAATAGTATAATACAATATAAGCTTAAGACAAAGGTGAAACAATGGTCTTTAAAAATACTGTTCTACATTAATCTAAATTTTAACAGGTTATTCTAACTCAGCTATTCTTTAACAGAATTAGATAAAGACAAAAATCTGACCTTCGAATGGTTTTTTTCTTGACATCACTTCCCACATAATAATGGCATAACTGTTACAAACAAAAATGCATCTTAGTATGTATTTTTATATTAGCTATTTTTCCCCAAGGCAAAATAATCTTAGCAAAATGAAAATATCCCAGTTACTCTTGTTTTGTGGGATATCTACATCCCAATCCAACAAAAAAGCAAGGATATTAGTATTCAAAATATTTTCAGTGACTAGTTGGGACAAATACCTTTGGTATCTTAAAAACACAGTAATTTCTTTTTATATTCAGCATTTGTGTAAATAAATAAATACATTCATACATACACACATCTATATATACATACATAAAATAGACCTATTACACCTAATACAAATACAAGGATACTTTTTCAAATGTTATTTAAATATTAATTATATCAATTGCATTCCAGTATCAGTATATCCCTGACCTACTAGAAATTAAATAGAGTACATTTTAGATTTCCATGCTAATTCTATTCTTATGTAGCCATAAAAGAAACTTTGGAAGATTTCACATCTATTTTCTATTGAATACATCCCCTTTTTGTGTAAATTTAGCAAAATGTCCTTCCATACAAGATATGGCATCTTAAAATCAGAAGCTGACTTTTTTCAAGAACATGTGATTAAGATGAACATATATCCAAATGCCTAGGATTAAGCTTTTATTTATTTAAAATGGAAGCAATGTTTTTGAATATTCAGGAAACTATATTGAATGAGAACATAGATCAGCAAATCAGAGGTTATTGAAATAGCTGGATGTAGTCTTTGGATATGTATCATTGTTTGTTGCTAATATAATAGTAATAGATGCATAATAGAATTCTTTATTGGCCAAGTGTAATTGGACACACAAGGAATTTGTCTTGGTGCAAATGCTCTCAGTGTACATAAAAGATACATTCGTCAACAGTCAAGAATCATAAGGCACAACAACACTTACTAATAGTCATAGGGTACAATATGCATGCACAAAACACTGGAACAGTCAAAGTCCTTAATGAAATATGTAAACTCTATACCTTGACTTACACATTGTTAGTTAGTTAATACTCCTGTAAAAATTCTCTGAAGGGTAGCTTTTCACTAAATTAAAAATGATTGACTTGCTTTAAGTAACCTAAAGAGGGTTAAAATGTTCCTTTCAAGAGGCTAGTAATAATAAGTTTGGATTAATATTTTTGTGATCCTATTACACAATAAGATGCAGATGTGTGTGTGTGTTATTTGAAATGAATTTTCCAAGCATGTGTACGATACAAAGCCTGAGAGAAGGCATGCATGAAAAAAACTTGCATTATGCAAGACATAACAGGATGGCAAAGTCATAACTGTATACAGGAACCCATTCTTAAATTGACTCAAGGCACTTAAAAAATTTAATGAAACTGACTGGCAAATATCAGATGCAAAAGTGTATTGGTTTTGCTGACTGCTATTGAAAAAGAAAAGAAATATATATCAAATAATACATAGCTGATTAGAAAAACCACTAAGAAAACAATCTTCCTCATGAAAAAAAATGCTGACTTTAGCCTCCAAAAAGAAGTATGAAGTATTTCTATGCAGACTGAGACACCAAAGGATACAACATTTTGGGCCTTTAATCTCACTGCATTTTACATATGTTATCTGTAATGCCCAATATGGCTAATTTTTTATATTTTAAAAAATAAGCACACATTGTTCTGAAAATCCATAATAGAATAATATACCTGTATATATCATGCTTTACACTTGAACATATTTTGCTGGTATCATAACATTCAGGTGGTATGTAAATGATGGTTCCTCCCTCAGACATTGATTTATCTCCTTTTGAAAGTGACATGGACACTATGCGCCACTTTGATAAACCAAAATCTGCAATCTGAAAGATGGAAAAGAAGCTCAGGTCACCATGTGCAGCTCAGAGACACAAAGGCTTAGGCCCATTAAAAATATCTACTTTGGTCAAAGAAAGGCTCCTTTTATGAGAAGCAGCTTATTTTTTTAACAAAACCTTTAAATTGCAGCAATTATTTCAAAAAGGTGAGGAAGAAATGGCAGGCACATTAAAAGGGACTGACTGATTAAAGAATGAAACCATAAAATACTTTTTGTGAGAATTTGTTAAGCTAGGTAATATGGTAATTGCCAACATCACATGTGTGTGCGCGCGCACACACAATATGCCACTTGCTTTACTAGACATACTCTTAAGTCATTAGACTAACCTTGAGCACAGTTCAAATTTACCAACAGCAATGTTTTATGTTATAAAACTAGAATCATGGTCACCACAAGCCTTCTTAAAGTTCTCATTCAGTAAGTGATTTTTACTTCCCCTTTAAGACATAAATATGAGCAATGCAATTGTCTACCAAGACGCAATATTGTTTTTCTGTATATCAATCGTACAAATGAATTAGAAAATTGAAAGGAAAGTTAATAAATTTGCAAATGTCTAAAAATATAATATGTAGAAAAAAAATGGAAACTGATCTCTGTTGAAATTCAAGGGGAGGACTAGGATTAACACGTTAAAATTAAAAGAAAGGAGATCAACATTATCAGGAGAAATTTTCTGATAAGAGCTGTTAAATAGTGGAATAGGCTAGAACAATGGGGGGATTCCCCTCACTGGAGGTTTTCAAACAGTGGCTGAAGCTGCTTGTCAGGGTAGTTCGTAGATTTCACTCATGCATAGTGAATATAAAAAAGGGACAAGGGTTCAAAGTCATGATATTGTGCTTGCCATCTGCTGCAGATGCCTCTGTACCTCACTGAGCAGGGAACTGAGCTAGATAAACAATAAAACTAGGAAAACTGGATTAAAAAATAAACTACTTGAATATATAGTCAATTAAGAGGATTTCCCTTTTTCATTTTCAAAGGATTTAGCAGTGGAACAGCTTCAAAGGACTTCTGGTAAAACTTGGCATAATTTTAGGAAGTAAGACTTGGGTACTTCAAGTGTAAAATGCTCGTGTTTTATCTCTTTCTGTCTGATTTTTGTGCTGTCCATCTCTTTTCAACAGTGATCTGTCTTATCTCACTTATGTGCAAGAATTTTCTCTGCAGTGTAGTTTCTATCCCTAATTTTTTCACTTCTTCTCTGTAGAAGAGCCCAGCCTTACCTTAACATGGAACTCACTGTCAAGTAAAATATTCTGGGTCTTCAAATCATGGTGCATGAGTGGAGGACTTAGGTTGTGAAGATAATTTACACCCAAAGCGATTTCATACAAAATGCGGTATCTGACTGACCAAGCAATGTCGGGATAGATGTTTTTCTATTTAGAAGAGAGAAAGAACACAACACATGGCGATACAGAGAAACAGACTGGAATGGTTGAAAGAGCATCTTGAAACTCGCCGATCTACCAGCTTATGTATTTATTTATCAAATTTTAAAACCACCCATCTCCCTCACAGACAGACTCTGAGTGCTGTACAAGGATGATTAAAATGTTAAGTTAATTAAAAGGTGGGGAGACGTTTTCAGGGCATTAACCAGCCCCACAGCTGTGTGTGTCTCTGAGAGTTCCAAGCACAGCAGTAGAGCCATGTTTTCCAACCTTTGCAAAAGGTCAGGAGAATTGGGGTCTACCTCACCTGGGGCGGGGAGAATGTTCCAAGGCCAACACAGAGAAGGCTCTTTTTTGCACCCTAGCAGTCAGAATTCTTTAGCTGACAAGGCCTTCATCATAACTTCTCCCTGATTGACAGGATGGGATGGGCTATGTAATGGGATACTATGGATAAAATGCAGCACTCTCTGGTCGGCAAATTTTGCCTACAGTCAGGAGTTAGAACCTGAATAGCTGAAGGTTGACTCAGCCTTCTATCTTTCTGAGATCAGTAAAATGAGGACTCAACTTGTTTGGAAAAATATGTTGACGTTGTAAACTGACCAGAGAGTGCTGTAAAACACTGTGGAGAGGAATATAAGAGTTATTACCTTGCTATTGTCAAGATAACCTGAAGACGTCTTCCTTAAATCACCAAGAACTGACATCAACTAGGTAACACCTTTATCCTTTACCAATTGCCCAGTTTATTTATGTACACAATAATTAAAACTACCAATTAAAAATTAATAAAATCAATTACACAACAAAAACTATTTCACATTCATTCTCAATCTATAACAATATTTTGAACATAAGAAAGAAAAAAAATTGTATGTTCTGGAGAATGGCTATATTCAGGAGCTTTTTAGAGATTCCCTAAGAGCACTTTTCATTCCATATCAATGCATGAAGATGGGGAACTTGTTCTCAAATTTCTGGACTAAGACACAACACTGGTTAGAATATGTGCTCATCTTCTTTCTGATGCATTACATTAACTCAGTGTTTCTCAGCTTCAGCAGAAAATATGTGCACTTCAATTCCCAGAATTCCCCAGCAAATGAGGGTTTCCATATTTTAAAATAATAAAATAGCTTTAAATGCTTGCTACAATTGTGCGTACTTACCTCATATAAAAGTTGGTTCAGTGATCCATTTGGCATATATTCTGTCACAATACCCAGAAACTGAGGTTCATTGCAAATTCCCAAAATTGGTAGAATGTAACTGAATCTTGCCTGATGTAAAATTTCAGCTTCTTTTAAGAGACCGTCTCTCTCACTACAAGAATAAATGGCAAAACAATATTCAAATTTACTTATCTTCCAGGTAATAGTACTTAAAATGTACATTGTGGAAAGACAAGGTTAAAGGAAAATAATAAAAGGCTTGTTTACATATTAATTTATTTAAATGTGTCCTTTCTCTTTGCATCTAAGTCAAAATATACAGTTGTTTTCAATTCTTTTCTCAGGATTTTCATTTTGAAGATAATTTTACTTTTGTTCGTCATTCTTTGGAGTATAGCAAACTATATTTCCTACAGATTTATACATTTTTACCTTAAAATCAGTCCTAGCAAGTTTGTTCAGACATCAAGGTAATTTTGAATTTTAAACCGGGACCAAATCATAACATGAATTTTTGCTTCCATTTTAAGTGTGAATAAAAGTGTCGTTTGAAAATGTTAGCTTCTTTTTTGTATTTCCAACTATTGTCTGTTTTATTAAAACAAGCTGGCTGCAAACTAAATATTCATGAACATAAAAAAAAAAGTTAGGGATAACTAGTTTTATTTGACATAATGCTGAAGGGTACATACAAGATATCTGCATCTTGTTTCTGTGATGAAAACTTAAGTGTCTCTTCTTTGTGAGAACTAGAATTTTGACTCTAATAAAGGCATCCAAATTATAATCTTCCGATAGACATTTCATGTCTCCAATTCATCTGATATGGTGACCATATCTGGGCTGCAAAATCAAGATGACGAACAGATACAGCAAAGAGAATCATCTTTGCTGCCTTCTAGTGGTAGTTTGCATTTTTCCCAGTCTAGGCATAATTGTATCAATCATGCTACAAAGCAGGTGTGGTTGTGCCATTGTGTCATAGGGGAGCTGAGTACAATCCTCAAAACTAGAGCTTTGTAATTCAGAAAACAGTAACTTATAAGACTCAAGACAAAGTAGTAATGCGTTTAGAACAGGGGTGTCAAACGTGCGGCATCACGACATTGTCACATGATGTATCATGACTTCCCCCTTTACTAAACCAGGTATGGGTGTGGCCAGCGCATGCACGGGCTGCAAGTTTCACAGCCCTGGTTTAGAACTATATGCATTAGGTTGAAAGATCAGAGATGATAAGGCTGTGCTGGTGAACACATTTGAAACTGTGCCAAGAATGTTAGCAGGCTAGGAAATAGTTACTATGATAAAGAGTTGGGAAAAAACAAAAATGGAATCTTACACTGAAATTAAGGAGATATTAAAATGGCACTTCTTAATTAAGATATCATGTCTATTTAAAATGGTAAAGGTACTGTATATCTTTTACAAAAACATTTCCACCAAAGGGAAATCAATAAGTAGAGACTAGACCAGTGACAGTGAACTTTTTCAGCACTGAATACCGAAATGGGAGCAAGTATGTGTGTGCGTGCTGGAAACCGGAAGAGCAGCTGGTTTCTGGCATGCATACATGCATGAAGACCAGCTGGCGGGGCACATGTGCGCACGTGAAGACCAGCTGGCTGGCATGCTGGAATCTGCAAGAACAATGGGGACTGGCTCGTGTGCCTAGAGATAGCTCTGCATGCTGCTTTGCCATCATGGGACCAAACTATGAAGGGTGATGCTTCAGAAATGCTTTTTTGATTCTTTTCAAGTGAAGCTTGAAATATAGCCTGCACAAGAAATCAGGAAATCCAGGCAGTTCAAATGAATTTAAAGTTTTATTGAAAGCTTAAGCTCTCTACAAGAATCTGAACTACTAACAGTCAAAGCAAATTGGCAGTAGATAAGAGTCAACGGAATTTAAGGTGGGCTGGACTTAGATCTCCTGTAGGCACAAATGGACTGAAAACTGATGACATGTGACCTCTCCCTCAGCCTGGTCATCTCCTACAGTTGCTTTATATTAACTATGTTTGTTTGGAGATATTTTTGGGAGAAACCTAAACTACAGTATGAGCAGATGTTTTGATTACATTCAAATAAATTACACTTATTTTCTCCCCTCCCCCTCTCTCTGTATGTGTGTGCATATGTACATGTGAGAAAAAAAATCTGGGCAATGTCTTAGATTTTATCATCAAATAGTCCTAGTTCCTGAACATCTATCAAGGACCTTCTTATCAGTTGACGTCTGAGCTGGACTGACACTTTTTCTTCACATCACACTTTTGAGGTAGGTATGTGAAGTGTTAGAGAGCTTTTGCCCAAGGATCCCCATTGGTAAGATAGGTATCAGCCAGGAGTTGAATCCAGGAATCCCATATCAAAAATGGCATTATAATGTATGCTATATTATCTAGCCACTCATCAGAAGACAGGAGTGGTGATAGAGCAGTGCCAAATAACAGCAACATCAAAAAGAAGTATGAGAAGAAGGAAAAGTACCAAGAGGAACTAGAAAGCAAAGGAAAGTGGAAAGTAAAGGCCAAAGTGATGGTAGGAACACTTGAGACTATGACTCCAAACTAGGAGAGTTGCTCCAACAGATTCCATGAACAATAGAATTCTCTGTCCAAAAGAATGCAGTGCTAGGGACCGCTAAGATCCTGAGCAGAACCTTCAAACTCCTAGACCTTTGATATAGGACACAAGATTGAGGAAGATACACATCATAGGAGGGTGAGAATGGAATTTATAGAGAGAGAGTAAGAAACAATCAGCCAATGAATTGGATTGGAAGTGGGCTTTGTTTAATGTAAAGGACATAATTCTAGGAACTGCTGACATATTATTCATTAGAAAGTGACAAGCAACACCATGATAAACTGACACACTAATCCATATAGGAGATTGCCCTCAGTTTTCTACGTTTCTGCTTCTATTCACATTTCAAGAGGGAAGCAATATTTTTCCTTTAGGGAGAGATACATCATCTGCTCTTCCCAAAAATCACATCTCACTGTCTGGAAAATGTCTGTGGAGTTCCCCTTTTGTACATTTTACAACAGGCTTGCTAGAAAAGCATGCATGAGTCACACACATGGTTGTCCTGTCATTTCTTCACAAAGGCTTTTCAGAATACAGCTTTGCTGTTAATAATTTATTAGAAGACAAATAATCTTCCTAAAACTGCAAAACCAGTAGACCCAACTCTTAGGTGCAGCCATGTAAACTATCTCTGAAGGTTATTGCTAAAGTGCAATTTTGAAAATCAAAAAAGTAAATAGGAATAATCATACATACTGTATTCTGATTAAATCTAGTTATTATTTATTTTTGGTTCTAGTCTGCTGGTTATTGCTTCCAAAATGTTCCCACTTAAAGGTCAGAAAGTTACATGTGCCTTTTATATAAAACTATCATCCTTTCATAACTGGCTGGGAATTTGAAAGCCAGAGTGACCTAGTACTTATTTTAAGGGGTGTTTAAATTTGCAGAAAGACAATTTTTATTGAGACAAGCTCAGAATCTGATGATTACATGAGATCACCACATGGTTTTCTTAATAATAATACAAAAGTGACTTGCCATTACTGAATATCTTGATAGTCTTTATGTATCTCTGCCACTTTCTCTCAAAAAACAAAAACTATGCCTGTTTTCAGCCTTCAGAGTTGCCCCCCCCCCCCCCCCCCCCCCCCCCCCCCNCCCCCCCCCCCCCCCCCCGGGCAAACACTTATTCCAGTAGGTTACATTTTGGGGAAGGTATAGGATTGGGACACAGTGGCTAAGACACTGAGGTTTTCAATCAGAAAGTCGGCAGTTCAGCGGTTCAAATCCCTAGTGCTGTGTAATGGAGTGAGCTCCCGTTACTTGTCCCAGCTTCTGCCAATCTAGCAGTTCTAAAGCACATAAAAAAAATGCAAGTAGAAAAATAGGGACCACTTTGGTGCGAAGGTGACAATGATCTGGTGAGATTCCATCTGGCATTTAGACATGTCGGCCACATGACCAAGAAGATATCTTCGGACAGTGCTGGCTCTTCAGCTGAGAAACAGAGATGAGAACTCTAGCCGGAAACGACTAGCATGCATGTGCAGGGGAACCTTTACCTTACCTATAGGAATGGGACAGTGAAAGAGCAAAATGGGTGCTTTCGCTATGATATGGGTTTAAGGTGCTTGTTTTAATACTTAAATATTCTCACTTGATAAAAAAAGTCCTGCCTCTGCTTATTTTTGCACATGCTGCATTAAAAGAAGTTGCATACCTTCATAATTACTTCAGGTAATGCTTAATATTAGGGATCTGCAATACTGTATTAAAGACTGTTTAAACCTGCCCAGTACCTAAATTGGACAGAATTTGCTCAAGTGACCTTTCCTGCTTTATTTATTTATAAAATGTATATGGCTGCTCATTTTAAGTACATTTTCAAAAAAAAAAGTCTGTATAAAAGAAACCCACAATTAGCCCAAAATTAAAATAATAATGTAACTTGCGAATGGGAAAGCATAACACCCCGAGTCTAAAACATAAGAAAAAAGCCAGATCTTACCAGCCTTCTGATGGATGAGAGAGTTAGAGCCAAGTAAATAATAATCTTTTCAAAATACAAATTGTGCTTGTTTGATTTTAAATGAATTTTATTCTTTTCTTACTCAATTTATTCTTTTTTATTACTCTATTCTTATTCTATCACTTTTGTTTTATTGGGGAAAATGTCACTTTAAAGTAAAGAGTTGGATACCTATCAAAATAAAGAAGCATAAACTGTATGAATTAGTTATTTTCTTTTGTTACCAAGTTATTTCATAACACATATAGCAATAGCACTTAGACTTATATACCACTTTATAGTGCTTTACAGCCTTCTCAAAGCAGTTTACAAAGACAGCGTATTGCCCCCAACAATCTGGGTCCTCATTTAACCCACCTCGGAAGGATGGATGACTGAGTCAACCTTGAGCCTGGTGAGATTCCATCTGCCAAATTGCAAATTGTGGGAGTAGCTTGCAGTACTGCACTCTAAAGCCCATGTCCCACTGCACCAACGGATGCAAAAAGGATGTAAAATGGACAAAAAAGCTTGCCATCCGTTGAAAAACGCGATGGATCCATTGTGTACTCATTGCATACGTGTTTCATATGCTCTATCCGTCGAGCATCTGTCCACTGAGATTTCATCCACGTAAGAAGTTTTGAACTGCACAAAACTTTTTGAGCGGATGAACTTTCCGCCGCGTATGATGTACATCCACGGCATATACGGGCAACAAACGTTCTATGTCCGTTATCATCCGTTAAACATCCGCTGTATCCTCTCGGCATCCTCTGGCCATCCTCGCGCAACTCACATCCCTGCAGCGAAAATGCGAAAGAGGGAGGGAAAACGAAAGGTACACGGAACTGTCCACACGGTTAGTTAGCACGGAAAATAGAAAGGATGTAAGCCATATGCATCTCGTATATAAAGGATTGAAACAGAAAAACGTTTGTATCTGGGATGTATCTGAATATTTAGGATGTCTGCAGTATGTCCAGAAGTATGTAGAAGGAACACGTGCGGAAAACCGATATTCCATAAAAAGGGAGGAAATCAACCTGGATCTCAGTATGAGTCCAGCAGCCATGTGTACAGACCTCTTCACCTTTGGTCCTTGGTTTCTTCCACATCAATCAATTGTTCTCCACCGCATGGCGATCATCACACAGGTCTTTATGTAGCTCGATTCATTATCAACCACCAGAACCAAGCCCTGTTCTGACTGTTTCACCTTTTCTACACAAGGAGAGAAGGAGACGTTCAAGAGCTGTGTGGTCAGAGGATGGATCAGGAGAGAATGAGTTTTGGACTGTATGACAAGCTGATGGTGGAGTGAGAATGGAAGACACTCATGGCATTCCATCACTTCATGAGGATGGCCACCAGCCCATGTTTGACGAAATTGTAGCAGCGCTCTGAGACCCAGGCTGACCAAGCAGGCACCAACTTCCGTCCAGCCTGAACCCTGACTGAAGGTGGCACTGACTCTGCACCACCTGGCCTCTGGAACCACAGTAAGAAACATGCAGTATGCTGGAGGGTGCCACACAACAGCATCAGCAAAGTGTCAGAGAATGGTGTCAGCCATCACGAAGAATACGTGGAGGAGTCTCCAGTGCCCACCACTGAACAAGGCTGGAGGAAAGTTGCAGAAGAGTGGTATCAGACGTGGAAACTTTCCCCACATTGTTGAAAAGCCATAGATGGGAAGTACAGTGGCCTGCAAAGCTCCAGCCAACTCTAGGGTCCAATTATTACAACTACAAAGCGGCTCTTCAGGATTATCCTCTTTGCCATTGGGTTGATTTGCTGGACTACAAGGTCATGTTCACTTGATGCTTCAGGCAATGGTCAGCTTCAATTAGCCAGTGATACAAGTGCCAGTGACCGCAAGATGGGGCTGGAACGCAACCTCATCATGGGTTTCCAGATCCAAGACCCCCTACACCAATGACACACAAGATGTGCCCTCTCATCGTGGTGATGACAACCTTCTCCCTCATGAAGCCCTTTACAGTTCAAGATCCCTCACCTGCCGAAATAGCACAGAAATCTTCAACTACAAAAGCTGTCCAGGCGGAATGCACCTCCTGCGCTGAGCCAAGACGGGTGGTGCGATCGAACGCTATTCGATCCGTGCGCCAATTAGATCCACCGGCTACTTCTCACACACCGCAGCCAATCATCCTTAGGAACGCACTGCTGAAGGGAGCACCTGTGGAAGCTTGCTGCATTCCGCACAATCTCATGAAGCACCGCTACCCATCTTGCAGAACCAGGCTTGGTGGACCATCAACAAGGAATGGGGACATGGAGCTTGACTGTGAATGGAGCAAGGACGAAAACCTGATAACACTAAGATGTACAAGGCCCGGCAACAGAGCTTCACATGAAGGAAAGAAGCGGCACAAGCCTACTGAGACCTATGCAACTCCCCAGCTGCAGCAGTGGAATGCAAGACAGGCAGGATAGATGCGCATGCCTTCCTTGAGCCTGTTCTCATCAACACTGATGAGATGTGCCATTATCACTGTTGAGTGGCGCGTAGCAATGATATAGGCATTAATAAAAGCTTTGTTTATTTTGAAATGTTTGATCAATGAATAAAATTTGTTATTGATAAAACAGAGGGCCATATGTGTGGCAGCGAGAGGGTGACCATGCAGTCCCACTATCTTGTTACACTGGAGTATATCTATCCTTACAGCTATCCTTACCTATCCCACAACTATCGCTTACCCATCCCACAAGCAGCAAAGGATTAACAATTTTTTCAAAGTTTCACCAACACTTTTATTCAGTAAAAAAAATGAACCAAGTGTATGAAGCCAAAGATAATCTTTATTAATAAGTCTTAAGTATAACTGTATGACTTTATTAAAAAAAAGCAAAAATAACCAAGTAAAGGTCTGAAGCCAAAGATAAAGTAACAAGGTAAACAACTCAGTCTCTGGGCCACTAGTTCTCATCACTCTGAGTCATGTCCATGTGCTTCAGCTGTTAATCCGGCCAGGGACTTGGAGTGGCTGTCTGACTGTGGGTCTGAGGTTCATGGTGTGCTAGGCCCCGAGAGTACAACAGGGATTGGTGTGTCAGAAAGCTCTCAGAGAACTGGACTCAGTCTCATAGGTTGAGAGGCCCTTCATCAAGTACCCTGGATGTCAGCAACAAGACTGATACAGATTGTCGTTGATGGCTTTGGCTGTGGGTGGAGGAGGAAGAGTGTAGTGGGCTGTCCTGGTTGCCAGCTGTGTGCAGGACTGGCGTCTTTTGGGCATGCGATGAACCTGGGCCTGGACTGGAAGGTCTGTTATGTGCTGTGGGAACTCCTGGTTAGTCGTAGCCTTGGTAGGCTGAGGGTGGCTGTTGAAAGCTGTGGAAAGGCAGTGACATCAAACCTCGGGGCGTGGAGGGAGCAGACCTGGACTGGCGTCGGAGGCAGGGTCAGCTGGCCTTAGGGTTGGCAGAATTGCTGTTAATCTCTTTGCCTTCATCACCTGGTATGGGGCTCGCAGGTCCATAGGCCTGGCTCACGTAGGTGATGTTTGAAGGCTCCGTGCCGAGGATGGATGTCCACGTGGACCAGCTTGAGAGAGCAGTTCTGCTGCTGGACTTGCATTGGTCCCTTGATCTCCAACAGGCTCTGGCCCTCCAGTCTGCCTCTCTGCCTGCATTCTCTGAGCTGGGGTGGTGTGTGGTCTCTGGTGGCTGCCGCTTCTTCTCCATTATGTGACAGGGGATCCTCTAAGTCCTCCGGCGAGGCTGAGCATGGGGAGTCAGCGTTCGGTAGGGGGGGGTGTTCTCTGGCCATGGGGCCCTCCAAGACACCTGCCTGGACAGGAGAGCTGTCTCCGTGGATGGAAGAGGACTGGCTGTCTGTGGGCTGCTGAGGGAAGAGGTGTCAGAGGAGCGCTCCCCTCGGTGGCGGACCTCACCCTCCAGGGGAAGCTGCCACTTGCCACTGTGTCAGCTCCTGGTCAGTGAAGCTGAACAGTGCTGCCCTGATTTTCAGGTGTAGCTTGCCATACCAGGTATGCATTGTGCTATTCCACCATCCAGAGTACATCTGCAGGTTCTAGTTCAGGCTTCTCTGCCTTGTCTCTCAAGCTGCCTGTTTCTTGTGTACGCGATAAGTCTGTGGCCCTTTCTCCACCAGGGTACTTGTTCTTCTGTCAGCCATTCCAGCACCTCCTCCTCATGGTCCTCGGAATAACGGGTGTACTGTTCTCTTTCCCTTCTCCTTCCCTTGCCTCTTCCTCCCTCTGGCAGGGCCTTCAGCAGCAGGGCCTTCAGGGCTTGAGCAAGCAGGCTTGAGGGCCTTGGGGCTGGTCCACCACAGGCAGCAGCAGTATAGCAGCGAGTAAACAGTAGCAGCAGCAGAAGCACAGCGCAGGAGAAAGCAGCCCACCAGCACCAGCAGCTTCAGAGTCATCCAGGGGGTGATGGGTGGTTCTGTCTTCTTGCCAGGCTGGCAGGAGTAGGCACCAGGCTTTCTCTTCTTTCCCTGACTGACGAACCATGGTGTTATTCGAAGATGTCTTGTGCAGCATGTGTTTCCTCTGAATGCTGACTGTGTGCGAGCTGCATCCTTTTATAATCCGCGAGCTGACACAATTCATACTCCCTGCATGTGCAGTGAACGCTTTGCATCTGGTTTGCATCTGACTTGCCTGCCGCTTTGCTTCCTATAGGCATCGCTATGGCCATCCGCCCTTTCCGCTATGCCGTCCGCTTCGCTACGTTCTCCCCCAGAAACCCTTCGAATGTGTCATCGCTTCATCTGCTAGTAGCTTCCTACGAACATCCGTTTAACATCCCCGCTACATACTTTACCCCGGGCCATTCCTTTCCTTCTTTTCCATTCTGTTTATCGCAAATTTGGGCCCACTTTTTGGAGCGGTACAACGCGATGGAGCCACCCCCGAAATTTTGCTCGTCCGCTGTGTCCTTTTTGCATACGTTTTGTATCCGTCGGCCAGTGGGACCTAGCCTTAACCACTGCGTCACCAAGGCTCCTATGTACTTTGTGTCTTGCTCCAAACATTTATCAGCCTGACATTTGTTTCCTTATGGTGCTTAGTAACCAGGTATACATACACTGAATATATCTTGGCTCTATTCCCATTTCTTTAAATCAAAATATTTTGCTATTAGCATGAGCAAAATCTGGGGCTACCATAAGCACTTTGATTCATCTTGTAGAGGCAGAATTGAGTTCATGTTTCTTATTAATAGAATTATGGCTGTGTCTTAAATGATAATGCAGAATGTAGCTTCTCCTCCGGAAATCAGAGCAGCTACCCCAAGAGGAAGTCTTCAGTAAACTCTCTGTGGTATATTCATGAACCATAGATAGAACTATAAGGAACTAAGAGGGAAAGTAAGGAGTCTGTGTGTCTTTGAATCAGTTTCTGATTCCTACCCACTACCAGGACAAGGTCCTGTGGTTTTCTTGGCAAGATTTCATAAGTGGTTTGTCATTGCTCTCTTTCTAGGGATGAGACAATGTAATAAGCACAAGATTACCTAGATGATTTCATTCCTAAAGTGGGACTAGTATTTGTGGACTACTACTTTCTAGCCGAACGTCTTAACCACTAACCAAATTGGCTTTCCTGTTAATTATTAACTGAATTAAGGGGAAATACTGAAAATAAAAGTGGTGATACTTCTATTTATTAAACAAGTAAAGACCAGCTGATGATTGAAATAAAATTAACACTTGTGCAGTTAAAATACACACATACACACACACAAACAAACTTAATCTGAGCTTCGGAAAGTGGAACTGGACATTCAGGTGAATTGTATATTATTAGTTACCATTTTGCATTGAGCAAGAATGACCCCTTCCAATTTTATTATTATTCTACCCGGTTCATAACTAAGCAAAACATTAGTACAAAATAGGACTGGGTACTCAATTTATAGGGTTGCTTTTTTATTGTCTAGTACTCTTTCTACATTGCATAACTGTTCAGCCTTGCCCTTTTTCTTCTTCATCAAGATGTTGGTTATTATAGTGTACTAGCCTTTGAATATATCTCCTTGCCAGCTTAGAAATAAGCCAAGGAATCACAAAATGTTTGTTGAGGAATTTATAGCAGAAATAAGTCAAATAAAAGTTTATGTTCATTTTGAACAGGAAATATCCTTGATAATGCTGATTCAGCATGAATAAATATGGAGTACAATGAGATTTTTAACATATATCATAACACAGAATGAATCTTGTCAAGATTCCAGTCCTTAACCTTATGTTGTTTTACATAATGCTTATTCCACTTTTGTCAGCTCACTGATTCTGCTTTGGCTTGCTTAAGTTCCTCTCTCTCTTTTGGCCTATAATTTTTACATGTGTGTATAATTTTATATTCCTGCAAGTCTATATAGTAATTGAACAATATAATCGGGAGTAATACTGATTTTGCCTTTTTGTATTTGCTTGTACTAACGAGAAGTAGTTTTCCAAATATTAGATTAGTTCTCAAAACTGTAGTTCTATTCCGACAATATTTGTAGAAGTCTTCCACAACTCAATTTTGAAATGTAGACAGCATGATAACATATTAGCATTTTACCAGATGTCTTGAAAAGGGGTAATTTCTAGTTAGTATGCCTTATGTGGTAATATTTTAGAAAGTGTTCTGGTCAGGTATGTTACAATTTGGATAGTTAAGTTCTGCCATATAGGAAAACCAAAAAACATCAGGAGTGCCTGACTTTATGTTAACCAAGAAACTTGTAATTGAGAAAGTGAAAGTAGCAAAAACACAAGGAGAAATGCTGGCATTCTTGATTTCAAGGAAAACTAAACCTGAATGAAATGGAATCAACACCTCTAACTTCAAAAGTAGAGATTTTGAGAATAACTGAGAATAACTATGTGTAGAATTCTATGACAAACAGGAAAAGTTACCCACAGTAGGTAAGAAATAAAGTAAGGCTATGCAAAGCATTCAAAAAGGACCCTTCACAAGCTACTTTAGTACAAGTGAACACATCTTGCTGAACTTTTAGCTGTATAGCCAGTCAGATATATACATGTACATTAGCCTCGTACAGTTGCTCGTATAGAATGTCATTCTTCCAAGCAACTGTACAAGCCTAACAGTAAAAATAAAATTGGAAAGAAATGGAGGATAACATATTTAGTAAAATATGCAAAAACATTAATGGAGATTTCAAAGCAAAAGAGGACATATTTAAGAGATTTTAAGAGAGCCATCTTCTCAAGAAAGAGTGTTTACAGCAAGCCTGGAAGTGTTGATGTGATGTGAGGAAATCTCCAGCTCAGAAGGAGTTAAGACTGGCAGAGAATGCTATGAACAAAAGAAAGACTTCCAAATTATGATCAAAATAAAAAGGAGGAGGAAAAAAAAGCAATATACTCAGGGATCCACAAGTGGTGGAAAGATTGGGGACCACTGTACTAGTTACTTAAAGAAGAACATTACACCTGCAACATCAGTAGGTAATACAGGTACTCCTTATTTTTAGTTAGTTTAAAGGTTTAGATTAAATCTTTAAAGTCAAATGAATTGCATCATAGAATACTGAGGGTCAGGGGAATGGTCTGACCAAACATTTATGCATAATTTTTATGAATTGCTAGAGAACGCTAACGGAAGCGCCAGTAGGGAGTAGGAAATGTGCCGTTTCCTTGGCAGCCCCTGTCCTATGGAACATCTTTTCCCGTGAGGTTTGGCAGGCCTCCACCCTTCTACTTTTCCTTAAAGCTTTAAAGACCTGATTTCTGACCCTTGGCATTGGGAGATTAGATAATAATATGTTTGCATGGATTGGTGTCAGTTTTTGTTTTTACTTCTTAAAATATCTTTTAATTTTGTTTTAAAAATGATTTTATTGAGGGCCACTCAGAGTTATATAGGTGACTGTATAAATATTTTAAACAAACCAGCACATTTGGTTGTTGCAGTATCTAAAAGTTACTCCTGAGCATAGTCACGTAGCAGAAAATGAGTCATACCTGAAAAAAGGCCGAAGAGAGAAATAAGGCGAGGCAACCAACTCCATATTAGCAAGAATACTGGCAAGAACAAATAAGCTCGCTAAGCTCCCTTATCTCTAAGTTAGGTTGTACTCTAATAAAGAGAACGTTGACCAGCCGCTGGTGCGCTTCTATCAGAAAGAATTCTTGTGTGTCCTGTGTGGTTCTTCTTAATCGATGGAAGTAACGCGGTACCGTAGGCGGGTGGTCGAAACTCTGCAGTTCCGCCGGGTGATCTCTTCACTGAGGTGCTCAAAACTTCCATGGTGACCTCGACGTGTTCTTGTCCAGGGATACGTGCCGACTCTATACTATCGCACCGGGAAGGCAGCGCTCGTAGTATGGGCTCTCAAATCAATTTCTCACTAACATGTGGGGACCTTTCCTCTCATAGCTCGGCGACAACGCTATACACCTGCAAAAGGTTAACAGGCACACTATATATCCTCTATCGAGAGACAAATTTCCATTTCTCTAATACTCAATAATTGCCCCGCTTATCCTGAAGAAGGCACTCTGCCAAGTCTTTACATGGAACGTATTGCAAATGGCTTCCATAATCCCCAGGAGCTCCTCAGAATTTGTGTAAGTTGTCCACCCCTATCAATTGACTAACACACACGTCACTAACTTCTTTGACGCAGCCTTTAAAATTCCTTGCTATTCTCCGCATGATCTGTATGATTTACTAAGTGATCTACAGGTCTGCTGAATAAACGAATGCCCTCTTTCTGCCCTATACGCAGTCACAAACCTACCTGGGTTCTTATCAGAGCATCAGAAGCGATTGAAGCGTGTTAACTGATGCCAATTACTATTAAAGCATCCTATGCCTATTGCACTTCACAGCTTCTCGGAGCATCCGACATTTTTCACCTCCCAAACAAAGAGCCCTTGTAAACATTTGGAATTACCGGGCTGAAGCAACAGCCATTATCAACAATGCCTTACTTGTAGCAAGCAGAGTACCCAGGCTTAGCTAAGGCACCAACCAAGGAATTCAAGCATGTGAAACCTGGCAAATGGTTGTTACTCAATTTATTCCCATTCTGCACCTTGGATATTTGCATTGTATCGTGGAAACCGTTTTCGGTTTTTATTATGGCAACTCACACAAAGAGGGAAATCCACCAAAAACATTAATTAATCATTGTATTCGAACCTTTAGCAGCTGCTGGATGTCACCGCTAAACGAAATGGGCGCAGCTCTATATTAGCACCGCCTTTGCAGAATTTGCATACCAGTGTGTCCATTGTTCACAAATTTGTATACCATTTAATAGTTCAGGGCAAGCTCATGTTGAAGAGCTAACCAAACCCTGAAAGTTAAGCTCTATCAGAGCGCTATTGGGTAATGCCCCGGGCCCCACAACCTCCCAGCATCTGGCAAAACTCTCTCAAAACGATATGCCTAATACGATTGAACTTTTGAACCTCCATGGAACCCCCCTCTCACCGCAGCATCTACGACATTTTTCAAACCTCCGTTCCCATTCAGCCCTTGTTATTACAGGCATCTACCAGATCCTACTTGGAAAGGACCAGCAGAGTTATACATGGGTCGGAGGCTACGCCGCTATCCAATTGCCTGATAAAGTTTGTGGATTCCAGCACGCTGCGTTGTCCTTTCATCCATCTACCCACGACAAACGCAATGACGCATCTGATGTCAACCAGATACTGTTATCCCTGTTTGGTTTTTTGGCGGCAACTATATCAACCACACGCGCCTTATCAATATGCTGGAACGGTCAAGACGCCAGGGTGAATTATTAACTCAACTTTGCAAATGTGACTCGTTTAGACTTATTTTTCCGCAGCTGCAGTTTGATTTTCGGAAATGCTTCATGTGTTATTCTTATAAAGACTTTATTAATTCTGCTTCCGGCCATCTCAACCACTATCCCTCATATGTATATAATTGCTATTTTTACTTCTGCCTGGACACTCTCAAAAGCAGATGTAAATATCAATGTGGGGTGTCGCGGAACTTCTGTAAAAATATGTCATGGACTCCAACAAAGCCTGATTACCTACATCTCCATCGGAAGATCTACCACCAGAAAAAAATGCGATTTTGGACAGACAGTCTTCCGAGAACCTCGTGTAATACATCACTAATAACTTTTCTATCAAAGGGCAAGGACTCTCCCTTATGGGATCAAGCGCATGAAAATGGGGGGACGGATGTATGATCCTTCAGGTTATGATTATGGCATGTATTTTATATCCAAGACATGTGACCTATCATCTACTAACCCTATAGGACATAATTCAAATATCAATCTTCCTTTCTACAACCGTTTAAGCAATCCTTACTAATCACTTCTCTCCTTAATTCTTCATCATATGCCTTTTTGAATGCCACTCCAATTTTACTCACAACCCTGTTGGGCTCTGCATATCTTCCACATCCACCCTTTTACAAGGCAGTAGCCTCATCAGAGGCTTTTTAAACCAACCACCGATCGTCAATGTAGATGGAAGAACTCTACCATTACCTACCTTGTCATAGGTGTTGGATGTTGTTTAGGTAACATTCCCTCCAATTATTCCCAGTATTGTCATATGGTTCTACTCACTATAAAGCCAGATTACTTAGGAAGGGACGAAGTAGTACTGGAGAAGGATATAATCAGTCTACAGCTTCTTCGGAGGGAACATTAATGGTCGATTAAAGGACATATTTTGGCCGGAACACTTCTATTTGGGCATGTTCCACAGGTCTACCGCTCGTGA
This sequence comes from Laticauda laticaudata, assembly GCA_004320025.1. Taxonomy (NCBI): domain Eukaryota; kingdom Metazoa; phylum Chordata; class Lepidosauria; order Squamata; family Elapidae; genus Laticauda; species Laticauda laticaudata. Next base: position 7,301 of record BHFT01035195.1, on the reverse strand, counting down.
TCCCGGAGATGGTACTTATACAACAAAAGGCCTTTTGCATACAAGTAATGTTGTTACCGAAAAAATGAATTATATAGGATCCGAATTTGTCTCCCTTACTAGAACCTGAGATGCTTCTTAGAGCCAAGAGGGAAATTGTAACTGCTCTTACATTATCGGTTTTGCTAGGTTTGGGAACAGTAGGAGCTGGCACAGGCATAGGCGCTCTCATTCATAATACCAATCAAATAAGTAGACTATCGGCTGTCCGTGTGGTTCTTCTAATCGATGTGAGGTCCGGTCACCTAGGCGGGTGGTCGAAACTCTGCCAGTTCCCGCCGGGTGATCTCTTCCACTGCGGCAAACAAACTTCACATTTGGTAATAATGTAAGCCACACAACTGAAGAAAACTGGTTTCCCTATTTTTAGATATGGCAAAAATGAGGATCCAGGGACCAAGATTACTTGATCTGGCAATAATACATGAAAAAATACGAGAGCAAATTACAAAGATTATATATATTACAAATGTATAACCATTTTGAAAACAATGGTTGTATTACCACAAGCCAGCAAAGATTTTGACAAGAATAGCCAGACTTCTTGTTGGACAGTTCCTCTGTATATTGTGGGAATGCTGTAGGTATAAGTATATCTTGATTTCAGCAAAATATCTGACAATGTACCCCAGGATACCTGTAAAGGTAAAGGTTTCCCCTGCCCAGTCATTTCTGACTTTAGGGCATGGTGCTCATCTTTGTTTCCTACATGAGGAAGCCAACAATCTCAGAAGATGCTTTCATGATCATGTGGGTGGTATGACTGTAAGCTGAGGTGCATGGAATGCTGCAAGAGATACCTGTTTATCTATTTGCATTTGCATGTTTTTGAATTGCTAGGTTGGCAGGATCTGGGGAAGAGTGGAAGCTCACCCCATAATATGGGGTCTTGAGCTGCCAATTTTCTAGTTGACAACCCAGAGTTTTAACCGGTAGGCCACCACAACCTAAAATATGCTATATGGCATGACAATTAGCTAGATACACAGCGGGCTAAAAATATCATACTGAGAGAGTGCTTATGTCAGGCATGGGAAATCAAGAGCATATGTAAATTTCAAAGCAATTTCTTTATTGCATGTTCAGGTACAGACAAAACTTGCTAGACTAAAGCATGTTCTGCATAACTATAATCCATCAATGCTGAGAAGAAATTAGGGAGGGTCCCTCCTGGGGCACTTCCTAAACAGCAACAATTCAAGGCTGCTTTATGTTTTTCTCTATGTCCATCTCACAAAGCTCAATGCCAGATTCCACCATGTTTCAATGGTAATTCCTCATACATAATAACTGACTTAAATACCACAGTCTTACTGAAGTAAAGAAAAACTTAATATTGAGACTGAAACAAAACTGCCTGGGATAACTAATACATATAGAAAATTCAAAACAATGTTGATAGGGTAAGTTAATGGTCTGAGAAGAGAATGAAAGTCAGGGAGACAAATGCAATTTTCTTAGTTAGGCAATCAAAATTGAATGTAAATGGGATGGAGGTATATCTGGCTTGGCAACGGAAACTCTGAAAAAAAAATCCTGGAACAAGCATTAAAACGGAATGTATCAGATATGATAAGATTGTAAAAATGCCAAAGGTAATTTTAGACTGCAAAAACAGGAACATCATTCCAAATAATGAGCTGCAATTGTTTCATTTTGTTCTGCAGAAATGCTATGTTCACTTTTGGTAATGCATTGCATAAAGAATTTAAGAAATCTGTAATAGGTTTGGAGAAAAGCAACAAGTATGATCTGAAAAATAAAAACTAAATCTTTTAGTTTTAGAAGACAAGATGAAGAAAATCTTATCATTCCAGATTGGATAGCTGCAAACTGAAAACAAAGATGTCCCGAAATGGCCTAAGAACTTGAAATGATTAATTTCAACATTGAAACAATGAGTTGTTTTCAAATATCTGTTGTAGAATTCTGATACAACACTTAAAATACATCTCTTTAAAATATGGCAGGATCTTCTAACAGTTCCTGAACTGCTTTTATTCTCAAAGGACCAGCTAATATTAGATTTATTGAAAAGATAAACTGAATTTGATCCATCCCCTTATCATCCCAAAATAATAGGTAACTCAAATGCTATGTTGTTCAATTAGATTTGATACCTGCCAACTGAAATTCTAGAGATTCCCTCCCACACAAAATGTGTCCCTGTGACACACCTGTAAAGATGTGTACAGGTATTATTTACCTGCTGGAAACCATAAACCAAACCAGAATAAATTTGGAATGCAAATATATATTTATATTAACTCAATTAAAATATGAATTAAAATTATTTGCCTGTGATGTAATATACTTCATTTACAAGAATATTTATCTCTCTGCATGCACTATCCTTTCTTTCCCGCAAAAATGTATGCATATATAAAAATATATTCCTTCCTCTCTCTTGCAAAATAAGACAAATAAAAAAATCCAGAATAGCAATTATGGGGCAAGAAGTATTATAGGAATCCTACCCAAAACTATATTGCAGAATCATGCTGCTTTCCTGTGCAGGCACCTTAATATTCTCCCAAACTCTGCAGAGTTTCCTCTTTTTTTCTAAACAGAAAGTGAAAGAAACTTCCAGCATTTACCAGTCTGAGAAGACTTTGGTGCTCTCTTGAGCTTGCTTGTTTTCTTGCAGACATTTCATTAGCCAAACAAGAAAACATCATGCACACAGATCATGTTACCTAGTTAGGGTAATGAAATGTCTGCAAGAAAACAACCAAGTTCACAGAGCACCAAGGATCCCTCACATCAACCCTGAGCTACAAATATTCTCCTTTATTTACCAGCCTGATTCCTTGTGATTTACTTTACTAATCCACACTGTAGCATCTACCACCAGAGTGCTAATAAACTTTTGCTTAAGGTGCAAATTAAATTTTCTGTAGTAGATCAGACTGCTTTGCCCTTAAGCACTCATTATTTTTAGCCAATGAGGCCAATGTCAAGAACTTGGGGGGGGGGGGGGGGNNNNGTCATGGCTAAGTACAGGGAGTCCTCAACTTATGGCCACAAAGGAGACCAAAATTTATAATGTTAAGTGAGAAAATTATTAAGTGAGCCTTGCCCCATTTTACGACTTCTAGCCACATGTGTTAAGTGAATCACTGCAGTTGTTAAATTAGTAACACAGTGAAGTGAACCTGCATGTCAGAAGGCTGCAGGTGATCACATGACCCCAGGAACTGACTCACATCATACATGTGAGTCAGTTGTCAAGCATCCAAATGTCAATCACGTGACCATGGGGATGCTGCAAGAATCATGAATGTGAAAATGGTCACAGGTAACTTTTTTTCAGTGCCACTTTAACTTCAAACAGTCACTAAATGAACTGTTGTTCGTTAGAGGTCTGCCTGTATATAATGCCATACGAACCACACATAAAAACAGCCGAATAGGCTTACCCCAAGGAGAAATGCAACGATCGGAAAAGCAATTTCTCGCAGGAAAAGGAGGGTGGCTTAAAGGGGCAGCAGTGGCATTTTAGCAACAACAACCAGCAGGCATTCGCACTCAGCCCTAAAAGTTACCTTTCTAACAGGCTGCCCTGCAAGGATTTGACAGCCACCGGGATCCTCCAGTCTGCGTGACGCGCGGAGGACACGGTCCCGTAGGCCCCGCGACTGACGAAGCGCTGGTCCGGAAGCTTGTTGGAAGAGATGATGGGCAGGGTGTAGCTGAGGTTGCAAGGCGAGCAACTGGCACTGTTCCCGCCCTCGGGGCCTCCGCCGTTGGTCCTCATGCTGCAGTCCGAGGCCATCAAACTAAGGCAAGTTCTCCGAAACGCGCCCCCCCCCCTTCGCGAGGGAGTTCAGGCAAGGGGTCCCAAACGACGCCCGGCGTGGCGCACTGGAGAGGGTGGCTATCCTTTCCAGCGACCCCCGACACTCTCAGCCAAGAGATCTTCCGCGATTCGCTTCCAAACCTTTTTTCTTCGCATCACATCCTACTCTCCCAAACTGGCTCTTCACCGGAGGTTCCTCCGAAACGTCCCCAACTTCAAGCGACTTATGTCGACCAGCCGCTCGTCATATCATTCCCGAGTCGTCCTATCTCGGCCGCCATCTGTTCCTCTCCGGAGTCCGGCGACCTTTGAAAGGATCTGTTCTCGGCGAACTTTTTTTACGAGCCGCTCAGCTTTCCTTTCCCAAAACTTTCCTCCCGCCCAGCTCTCGACGCGCCTTCTCACACTCCCTCGCCCGGAACAGGTGACCGAACTTTTTGCGCCGGGTACGGTATTGCGCTTTTGGTCTTGCGATTCGCAGGACGGCGTGGCCTTCGAAGGGGCGGAAAAGAACCTCGGGGCACCGCGGGCCTCGGTAGCGATCCAAGGTTTCGAAGGTTCGGAAGCCGAATCGGGCCCCTTGCGACTGATCTGTTTCGGGCAGAAGGAGTAAAACACGGAGGACGAGGGACGCCGAAGATGTCCGCGTCAATGGCGCCCTAAAATCTCCACGGTCCCGTCTTCTCGCGGGGAACTGGATACTCCTCCCCACTCGGAGAGTTTGGCAGCTCTGAGGAGAGGAAGGCGGTGTCTCGGCTGAGTTCCCAAAACCTCCGACTCCCTACAGTATCCCGGAAGAGCACAAACTCACAGACCTGAAATGCCCGCCCCCTTATTGTCGCTGCGGGTTGGCGGTTCTCCTCCGTTTAGTTGCCAAAGGCGGAAGCGTTCACGTAGTAGGTCCTTTGGCTGGCAAGTCACCAGCGCACTTTGGAGAGGACGGCGCTGAGGTCCCCTAATACAAGCTACTCCTCGATTTACGGCCACAATTGAGCCCACATTTTATGTCACTAAGCGAGACATTTGTTAAGTGAATTTTCCCCATTTTACCACCTTTCTTGCCACAGTGCTAAGTGAATCACTAGTTGTTAAGTTAGCGACCCAGTTGTTAAGTGAATCTGGTTTCCCCATTGATGTTGCTTGTCAGAAGATCACAAAAGCGGATCCCAGGATCCTGGTAACACTGCAACCATCATAAGTATGAACTAGTTGCCAAGCGGCTGAATTTTGATCATGTGACCATGGGGACAGTTGTTATGTGTGACAAATAGTCACCAGTCACTGACCACTCTTGCTGAAGTCATATTTCCTGCAATCGAATTATGTGCCGTTTTTATTTATTTATTTATTTATTTGTTTACTTATTTATTTACTTACTTACTTATTTATTCATTCATTCATTTATTTATTTAATTTATCATTTATTTGTTTAGTTTTATTTGGGCTAAAGTTGATAGGCAAGGTTTTATGGTGCAGTCCTGTGCCAGTCTTGCTATTTTTACAATATATATTTAAGTATTGAGATTATCTAAGAAGCATCACTATCTTTTCATGGGGTTGCGTTTCATGTCAGCTAACCACATAATCCTTAATCTGTGTTTTACATAACATTAAGACAATTCTCAATAAGCAAAAAAAAATTGTCTTACTCAAAAATTCAAGACTATCCTACCTCAGTGTATAAACCTCAATGAAGGGAAGTGGTCATGAAGTTTATTTAATGTAGAAGACATAAAATATTGGTTTTTGACAGTTTCCACAGGATCTAGTCTGGTTCCTTTCTGAGGAAAAGAGGAACTACTCCATATTTACTGAGATCAAAGAATCTAACCTAGTTTCCAAATAAACAGAGGCAGAAGTTTTTGGTCCTGCCCTGGGGTTTGTTTTAATCATGTGGAAGCCAGTGGAGAAGAGTGATTTCTGGAAAGCATGCTGAGTTAGGGTGCTTTTTCAAAGAAAGCGGAAGTTTTGTAAAAAAAAAAAAAAGTTATACTTTATAATTTGGCACCAAAATAGAGGAAACCAATATTAACATCAAATTAGTTTCAAATATGAGAAGTAATTCTCTTTCAATTGTTCCATAATTCCATCAGTCTTGAGAGAGTGCGGAGTCTCATAAAAATACTGATAAATTTACTCAGTTTGGTAATAAAACATCTCCCTCCTTCCCTTCCCTTCCCTTCCTCGCTTCCCTACCTCTCTCCGGCCCTTCCTCCCTGTGTTTCTGTAACATTGTACCTGCAATTGCCTAGTACCAGTGTGCCTACCGTCCTCATTTATCTGTATGTACTTCCTTTGTTCATGTTTATGTTCATACCTATACGTGTTTTCTTGTACATGTTTGACAAACAAAATAAAAAATAAATAAAAAATACTCCTTGCCCTTTCTTTTGGCTTCAGTTCTCCCAATATCTGCTGATTCTCCCTTGTTGATTTTGATGGCTTCATGAGAAGATCTGCATGGAGAACTTTGTTCTGTATTAATATTCATTTTTAAAATTAATTAATTATAGCAAATTAATGTACTATAATTTATGAAAACAGGACATTGTGACATTCTTCCCCTAGAAACAGGTTGTTGAATATTCCCAATTGGAATTCCCAAGCAAAGAGCAACTGGTCAGCATTCTTAACATATGGAAATTGGAAACTATTTGCTTTCCTGTATTTGGGAAATTCCTGTCAGAGGTCTTTATCAAATTTGGCATTTTCCTACGTATTTACAACAGCCTTGAGTCTTATAAGCAATCTCATCTATGATGTTTTGTAAAATGATGTACTATTTTCTATTTTTATGTATTTATTAGATTTAGATGCTACCCTTCTCAGTTTGAAAAGTGGTTGCGCTAATTTTTAAGCCCATAAAGTACAGAATTAGAAACTGAGTTCTATTTCCATTTGGATGATATAATTGATAAAATAAGGAGATAATATTTTATTACATATTTTATTAATTTAATATAGGATATTGTATCATGTGACATTAATTAACTGCAAATATTTCCAAATTCTGTAATTCTTCTCCTCTCATTGCTTTTTGCAGTCTTCAGTATTTCAACTTTCATGATACCCAGCCAGTTTACATAGCTGCTCCATCTTTGCTTCTCTTTTATAATTAAAAAAAAGAAGTGGAGAAACACCAGAAGATATTTTAAAGCATTGTCACCAGGGATTGGTGCGATGTACTGATGGTGGTGGTGGGGAGGTATTGGACAAAACTAGAAAGATTAGAAAGAAGAAAAAAAACTAAAAAGAAATATAAAGTACCCCGAGCCTTGAAAAAAAATTGGATGGCTTAGGACCAGTTATTCCCTTTCAGCTAAATTGATCCTCTAAAATAAGTTAAGTGGAAGGAATGTTCTGCACAATCTTCCAACGAAAAGATAGAATAAATAAGTAATAAAGTGTTCTGTATAAAATAGTTTACTCCAAATCCTCTAATATGATTGGCTAAGAAAGCCGG
>BHFT01035194.1:0-14043 GCA_004320025.1 Laticauda laticaudata | reverse complement strand
TGGGCTTCTCTGATTATTCTGTTTGGTTGAAGTGTTCGGTTTTGGCGATGGTTCTTGTACCAGTGATGTACCAGAACCCATCGCCCAACCATGAAGAAAAAATGACCACCAGAACCACACCCACCAAGTGCCACACAAGATGCTACCACCACACTTCCATGCAGGAAAAAAAGACTTCACACCCACACAGAAAGAGGAGACAACGCACCACGCAACCAGAAAGCCATACTGCCAGCTGCACCACTACCCACTTCAAACCCCTTGACCCATACAAGAAGCAACTGGCACACCCACCATGAAGATTGTGGCACGACCACGCGAACACGAAGCCAAAACAAAACAAGATCACAGCTCACAGCTTCAAATCCCCAGCAAACTAAGACTAAACCTGAGCACAGCCAGGCCCCCCACCCTAAGCCCAGAACACACCCCCCAGCCAGATCAGAACACAGCCAAAACCCCTACCCAATCAGCCAAACCCCCTACCAATCAAACACAGCCAAACCCCCACCCAATCAAAGTCCAACACCCCCACTAGCAGTTAAAAGGAAGAAGCAGCTGCAAGCTCACATTTACTCTGCAGAGCCACCAGAGCTGAAGAAAACCAAGCCTGAAGATGCATGAATGAGACTTCATCGAAACGTTTGCCTAGATTACTTCCAATTCTACGCGGGAGAAAACCCGCCAATAACCAAAGATCCACATTACAAATACTTCGCGAAAAAAAAAAAACCTCAAAGAAAAAACAATATATATAATATATATATATAATATATATATATATTGTTTTTTTAAGCTTTCGTGGGTACTTACATGCTGTGCCTGTTTAGCTTCCTTCGCGTATTATTCCCACGTCATGATAGTTTCTGTTAAAGTTGTAGCAATGTTTCAGCAGAATCCTCATCTGCCATCATCAGCCTTTCTGTCTGATGTGGGCTCTCACAGCTCCTGGTTTTAATTGAGGCTGTCCATTCTCGATTGGCTAGGAGCCTGGATTCTGTGCTTCACTGCGCATTTTGGAGTTTGATTGAATTGTTTTCTGGCTTTTCTTCTGTCTGTTTTGTGCCTTTGATTGGCTGGCAAACACTCTGTTCTTGTGCTTTGGAGGCTTTCAGTGCAGCTGCTCCGTGTGAAAAGGCACGGCTGCCTCTTCACTTAGCAAGCTGCTATTCTATTAGGCAAGGCTGGGTTTTTCACCTGGGTGCCGTTCGCGGGTGTTTGAGCTTGGAGCGCATCATAGGGACGTCTGTCTCTTGCTCAGGTGGGGGTGTTTGGTTGGAGCGCCATCAAAGGGGAGTCCTGTCTGTGCTCGGTGCCTGCGGTGCCTGGTGGGGGTGTTTGCAGTTGGCAGCCATCAGAGGGAGTCTGTCTGTGCTCAGTTGTGGGCGCTATATACTATATAATGTATATTTATATGGTTTTTTAAGGCTTTCGCCGGGGAGTTACATGTGTGCTGTTTATCTTCCTTCGGTATTATCCCACGTCACCTGTAATTGCCTGGTTAAGAGGTTGTAGCAACGTCTTCAGCAGAAATCCCAGTCTGCCCATCCCATCAGGTTCTTGTATGGATGTGGGTCTCACAGCCTCCTCGCGTTTCAAAATTCGAGGGCTGTCCAATTTCTGCATTTGCCTAGGAGCCTGCGGCGTCTGCTGTTCACTGACTTGGAGTTTGACTGCATGGTGTTTCTGGTTTCCTTCTGTCTGTTTTGTGCGCTTTGATTGCGCTCGCAACACTCTGTTCTTGTGTTGGAGGCTTTCAGTGGCAGCTTGGGCTTCATGTGAAAAGGATTGGCCTGCTATTCATTAGCAAGCTAGCGTTTCACCTGGTGCCTTGGCTGGGGGGGACCGCTGTTTGAGTTTTGGAGCATCAGAGGGCAGTCTGTCTCGCTAGCTTCAGGTGTTTGTCTGTTTTGTGGTGTGGAGATCTTTCTATTTGAGCGTTTGCAGCGTTTCCAATGATTGACAGTCTTCTGGAATATACTATATTGTCTTTTTTTAAGCTTTCGCCTGGAAACCCTTACATGTGCTGCTGTTCACTCAGCTTCCCTCGGGTATTATCCCACGTCATTGTAGTGCTGTTAAAATTGTAGCAACGTTTCAGCAGAATCTCATCTCATCTCAGAATCTCATATAAACTCCATACAGAAGCCTGATGATGGCAGATGAGATAATGTACACCGGTATCTATCAAATATTGTCTGATACACAGAGCATCTGACTTTTCTGCTTTCACTGAGCTGCCAAACTAGCTTAAACCATTTAATTAAGAAGATAAACAATATTAATAATTAAAACTGTTATAAATATTTTATTCTTTCTATATGCAATAAGAAATAATGATTGATGAGCTCTGTCTTTGTCTTCAGTGGAAGAGGGAAATGGTTATGCACATTATATTAAAAAGGAAGTTTTACTATAGTGCTGAGAATTCACTTTAATATGTTGTATTAAGCATTCATTATAGTTTCAGATGACACAAACTTTGGCTCAGCTTTCCCTTGAGCAACATTAGGAATTATGCAATAGGGAAACAATTCTGTATTTTAGAATGTCATCTATTTTAAGAGGCTTTAGAATAAATATGTGATATATTAAAAAGTACATTTTGAAAGTAGTTTTGGCCATATCAAAGTCCAGTTCCCCCCCCTTTCTAATGCTGTTTGACTTAGCAATTAATAGTATATATTTCTAAAATCAATGTATTTCTTGCAGAAATATCAATTAGTTCAGGGGTGTCAAACTCACGTCATCATGGTGGCATCACATGGCGTATTGGGACTTTTCTCCCCTTTCGCTAACTGGGCATGGGCATGGCCAGTGCATTACTCATCCGGCCTGTGGGCCATGTGTTTGACAGCCCTGAATTAATGAATCCTAGCTAAGCCTTGAGAAGGGAGCATCTAGAGCAGGGATTCCCAAAAGAAATGGTAACTTGCCTGAATAAAATTATACAGTAAGTTGCATTATACAACACCACTACCATTACACCACCCATTATAGAAATATAGATGGAATATTGGAAGACACCAGTTGGCCCAGCNACACCACTACCATTACACCACCCATTATAGAAATATAGATGGAATATTGGAAGACACCAGTTGGCCCAGCCCCAGTAAATTTATGAGAATCCTTTTCTCAAAAGAAGATTTTTTAGGGAAGACATATTCAGAGAGAAAAATTGAGGACAGCTCCAATTTCCCACGTCTTAATTTAAATTCACAACTCCTTATAAATTGATATTCCCAGTAATGGTGTACATGTGACATCCTTACAGGTTGCTTGCTTTTACAAAAGGCATGAGCAAAACTGCAATCCCAATCTTCCCATCTCTGTGGGATTCAAGAAGCTCAAAATTAGAAAACAGAAAGTTTTGCTATCAAAGGGGCAGGACAGATGGAAGAATATCAGCTTGATTAGCCATTAGGGACAGTAACATGACAGAGGGACCAAGGCAGGAGTAGGTAAAAATGTTTATACAAACATAAAAACATACAATACCTTCATAATGGAAAGCATGATAATAGTGGTAATAGTAATAAATACTAATTAAATTATATGTACATAATAAATAATGATGAAAAAATATGGATCATGGAGATAAAACCATGCAAATTAATTTACTAATTGGTATATCTGATGCATATTCCCAAAATTAATGGAGTGGAGACATTTTGTGTTATCACTACAACCACTTCCACCACCCCTGCCTCCCTTATCCAAGTTCCCTTTTTATATTTGTCTTCTGTGCATTTTTATCCTCTCTGGAAATCAGTGGCAGAGAGATTACTCTGTCAAAGAAAAACCAAGCAAGCATAATCCCAGTGCCTCTCGCTCTTAGATTCAACTTTCATCACAGGGTCATCAGGATGCTCCCAGAATTTGTTCTCTGAGCAACCTGGGTCTGTAAGATATGACTATGCATAGTTTTGTCCTTCGACTCAGTATATTTTAGCTTGTCCACAATTTTTTGTCTGTGGATCATTGCTGATCTCTGCAGGTGCAAGTAGAGAGATGGAGAAGAATAAAATATATTTGAATCCTTGCTCTGGTTACTGGGTCAGCTTAAAATTTGCTTACAGTCCCTGTATATTTCAGACACCCTTCCCTAAAGTATGAGACACCATAAGAAACAATCATTTGTGGAAATGTACAACTGTTCTTGACAATGAATATATTTTTATGTAAAAAAAAAAAAGCCCATTCTGGGTTACTTGCTAAATGGTATTTTAACTGCATTTTCTCCTGTTGTGGTTCCTATCTCTAATGTACAGTTTCATGTGAATTAAATGACTAAAAACCTGCCCTTTGTTCTGGAACTTGTTTAAAGAATATAATATGTAAGGAATATTATACTGTATATGTTAGATACTACAAAGTCAATACAAAGAAAGAAAAAAAAAGCACATAAAGCCTGACTTTTGGATCTCCCCCCAGCTATTTTATCAGGAATGCATTTTTTTCTGATATTGCATTGCTCTGAGTTCCTGCTCTGTCTTCATTTTGGACTCTCACTGATGTCTTTATCCTACAGTTTTCAGAATTATCCTGCTGAAAGAATTCCGAATGCCTTCACACACATTTCTTTCCATTCCTAACTTTCCATTAGGTTGGAAAGAATAATAAGCTAGAGGAAGCATGTTATGCATTGCTTTGGGCATTTTTTCTTTAATAAAATTTCTGCTTTAGAGCAGCCCACTCTAGGGGGCTTAGAAAAGAATTATTTCTTGAATGATATTGACCTGTCCCATGAGAATCTAACCTATTTTCAAACTGATTTCTTTTGGCCACTTTCTGCCCTCCCCATTTGATTACATTTAATTTCAGTTTCGGAGGGTTATCCCACTAACAGATGGATAGAGGCCTGAACCTTATAGATTTTTTTTTTTTGCATCTCCAGTGTAGCACTACAAGCTCTGCTCTTGTTGTTCATGCATGTTCATAATGAAGAGCTAGATGTGTTTGATGAGGAAACACTATTTTTCAGCATTCTTCCCTCTCTGCACTCTACCAAGTGTTTTATTTAATAATTGAATTGAATAAAGTACCCAAATCTACCACATCCCTTGCCTTTTTAAAGATATTTGATATAGCATTGAAGGCCTGTTTTTCTAGGATTAATGGAGCGAATGCATTCTACCTGACATTTTTTGGGAAATGTGCCCAGCTGTTTTCAATTATTGTAGTGCACTGACTTCCTCACTCCACATTCTGAAATTTATTGGTCATCTTATTCTTAAATATCTCAGCAGCAGATATTGACATTAGTCCAATAAACTCTACATTTAATCAGATTTTTATCAATAGGGCAAAGCATGGTATCTAGATACAGTATAGCAAAGGAAAGGTAACATATGCCTTCCAGCATAATCCTACTCAAAATAAAGGGCAATTAAATTGAATGAAGTTCTTATGACTTTAATGGAGTTCAGACTTTAAACTTAAAAACTAATTAACCAAATTCAACTTGAAACATGATTATATTAAGATTCCACAGCAAAATCTATACAAGAAAAAAGGCCATATTTTCAGAAACCTATTTTTATACAATATTTTTAAAGCATTTTGGAACCTACTGCATTAGAATAGAAACATGAACTTCCTAGATTTGTTTCAAAATAGGGGAAAACAGTTGTGAATTTCAGCTGTAATATTAAGAAGAAAATGTCTGGAATTTCATTTAAAAAAATCCAGGCTCTTAACATTTCTTCTGAGTTTAGGAAAGAGTATTTTGTTGCTGATTTGAAAGAGTGGAGAATCCATAGAGAGGGGGATTTTGAGACATGACTTTCAGTAGCAATAATCTATTCTAAACCAAATGGGGACCATTTCTCTGCATGTGATGCAGACTAGAAGAAGAGGGCTCAACATCACTTCTGTCTTATAGCAAATCAATTTCTCTTTGTTATGTCAGCTTTTCAATTCCATGTGCATGTTTTAAAATTTTTGCAAATACAGTGCAGATTTGTTGGGTAGGGATATTAAACTATTATGATTTCTGTTCATCTGCTTAAAAGATGCAGAATCAGGATGACCTCCGGAGTCACTATATGCTTTTACATTTCTACAACAAGAGATCAGCATTTGAGCAGGCAAAGAAGTGTCCTTATAATTCATTTCTGTTTTTGTGTTTGGATTCATAACTTTTAAAAGATTCTGTAGAAAATAATTCTGCCAGAAAATTTAGAGGACATTCAAAGGCAGCTTGATGAGCCCAATCATATGGGTGATTCATACAGCTAAAATATTGTTTGGACCATTTTAAGGGTTGTATCTTTTCTGAACTATTCTTTTCCAGAGGAAGATTCACAGTTACCTGAATGCTGAGATTATCTATTGTTAAGGACATACCTTTGGCTCATTTAGTTATTATTATGGAAACTATTTACTTTAAGAATGACCATCTTCAGGTCAACATTTAATATATAACTGATTGAAAATCACGTCATTGAAATGATCTGCTGTATCTGATCAGAAGGTCTCTATTCTTAAACTAAATAATTTTAAAAATAATTTAATATCCATCATCTACTTCAGGATGGCTATCCTTGAACTAAACAATGCTAAAATTCTGAGATTCTTTTGTGGATCTTTTTAATTATATTGAAGATATTAATTTAACAATGGCAGTATTTATTTGCTACATTTCTATAATGTCATATTCCCATAGGACTCGTGACAAAATGTTTCTATTATCACTGATGCTGCCTTTTTTTTTGACATTATCACTGTTTTGCATTTGCTTTCTTATGGTTTCACTACAATTCATTCACATCTTAGTATATTATTTAAGATTTTATGAATTGCACAATCCACAAATTAAATCTTAGGACAATATATACAGTAAACAATTTTGAGAACTGCTATAAACATGTATGTAATACAGTAAATCTGCTGTAGTGTATACACACGTTTTCCCAGAGAGAGTGGAGGTGGGGAGGAATCAGGAAAAGAGTGAACTAAAAGACAGGATATAAATGAGAATAAAGAAATAAATTAGCTAGCTAGCTAATTGACATGCTGAGTGGGAATTCTGGAAGTTGCAGATCTTCTACAAAATGCTAGGATGGAGAAAATAGGCATAAGTCAATATCCCTGGATACAGTACAAGGAAGTTACCTCAAATTTTAATATAAGGTACAGAACAATTATATGTGCAAATATTACTTCATATTAAAATCTACCTTTAGGGAAAACTAACATGTTTGGGAAGAGCTATAACTCAGCTTTTTTGTTCAAATACCATGTTCTGTATAACTGTAAAACTAAAAAATCTGTAAATTTATCTTGGGATATAAATCCTTTTCAACTCAGTGATGCTTATTCAAAGTACACAAGTATAAGATTATATTTGCATGCAGAATATTCTGACAAATTACTCCCACTTTATAAAGCCTTTAAATTAAACCACTTATGCATATTAGAATTCAAATGATTTACAATAAAGCATGATTACAATTTTTTGATTCATACACCAAAGAATCAAGATGCATATTCTTTAAGCCAATCAACACAAGCTAGGCTGTATATCAATACAATTATTTAGTATAATTTTAAAGAACCTTAGTCTGTGCTGCATTATAAATGCCTTTCTTGCAGAAACTGTTCAAAATTTTGTTTCAGGAGCAACACCTTCAAAGTGGGCATTTTGTTTATTTTGGTGCAATGGAATATAAGTACATGCCAAAATAGGGTGCATTTGAATCTGCATTTGACCACTGTTGCTATTTGACCACTGTTGCATTTGACCACTGTTGCTATTTTAAAGCTGTATTTTACTTTAATCTATTTCATAAAAAGTGAATCTTAATATGCAAAACTGCATGTGCTTTGTATTGTGAAGTATGACTTATAGCAATGGATACTACAGATAGTTCTCAGTTAATGAAGGCAATTGGGACTGGAATTTCCATTGATAAGTGTCATAGTCATAAAGTCATTTAGCAACAGCACTTCCAGGTTGTTGTTGTTGTAAACAAATCCCACACCTCATAAAGTGAGGACATCACATGGTCACCATTCAGTATCATTGTAAATTTGAACATACACTAAAAAAAATGGCCATTAAATTAGGACCACCTCTATATAGTTATCATTTTTATAACTGTTACATATGTATAACTTGTTTAAATAACCTTTTGATATATTATAGATGCACATAGCACATTTATGATCATATATACCAAAATTAGAAATTGTATATTGATACAGAAAGGAAGGAAAGTATGCAAGAATGTTCTTTTATTATTTTTCAGAGGAACAAATCAACTACAATAATTATGTAACAACTTCTGAAGAGTATATTTTGATTTATAATCACATAAGTATATTCTTTCATCTATGGAAGAGAAGTATGGTGCCTTTAGAGGACAGAGGAAATATAAGAGAAGAAATCTCCAAAAATTTATAAAAACAGTCTGAATTATAATTTTTAAAGGAAGTATCAAGAATTAAATTCATGTTTTTAACAAAGGTTTATGTTTTAAACAACAGCAAGAATAAAAACACTATTTCAAAACATTTGTGTAGTGTGAACAAATATTAGGGTTTTTAAAATCCCATAAGAAAATAGCAAAGAAACCACAATTCATGACATGCAAGGACGATTGAATATATGCTTTAGAGTAAAAGTGGAAAACTCCTGTTGCACCTGCAGTCCTTCATATTTTGCTGTCATTACTGCCTTAGATAGTTGTTGGCAGATCACCACTGTGTTTACAGTTTTATTATAATTATAATTCCTGGTGTAAATTGAATGGTAAACCAGGATTTGAATAAAATAAACCAGAATCCTATTTCATTCTTCCTCTTAAAGCAGAGAATTAGAATTGTATATCTGCACCTAGCACTTCCTGGTTTTCTTTCTGCTGAGATCTAGATCTAAACTACAGTTAGCATTGCATATGAACAATAGCAATCTGTTTGGTCACACTAACTATACATTCAGAACATAAAAGTTATACTGGAGGTTATTGCCTGTATTGTTTCCATTATTTTCAATGCAAATAATTCATAAGAATGTGTATTATTTGCCCAGAGAATATCTGTTATTGGCAGCTTAAAAATTTAATCAGTTATTCTAATGTACACATAGAACAACTATGTTGTATGAGTTGGATTCTATGCACGAATTGGGGACTTATTTGTCTGTTTGAATGTGTATGGTTTCTTGACTGCTGCGGGGGAAAAATTGGAACCTGGTCATTTTCTAATCATAAATTATTCAATCATGAAACAGGAAAAGCACAATATGAATTAAATACTTCAAGTCATAAATGAAAACTCCATCACCATCCTTTCATGGTTTAGTTTCAACAAACCTGCTGTTTATTTTCTCTTTTGCATCTTTTTTCTACTTTGATGATTTACTGGTTCTTGTTTCTTAGGTTTTTCATAACTTCGTTCTTTTTCCTGTCAATGTAATATATGAAGCATTAAAGTAAATTATATTTATATTTAAGAAAACCAAAATTGCTATCACAAATGTCATGTCTGTCTGTTACTAATTTATGTTAAAATGTATGTATGATATACCAATCATTGTTGGCTGATTACCATTCATTTGTCTATCAAAAGCTATGATTTGAAAAGTAATCAAATGGACATGTCAAAGAAGTGAATTTCATTAGGCTGATAGTGAGGCACATTTGCACGGGTGATATGAAGCTGGTCTACTGTCATCCCATTTAATTTATGTATGTCAAAATAGTTCTGGGAACAGTAACATGATTTAAAGAAGAAATATAAACAAAAAAAGTATTTTATCCCTATTTAAATTTGTGAATTTACTCAGCAAAAAAAAAAGGTAAAAAAAGAAAAGACAGTGCTGACCAAGATTTACAAAACTGGATTGATAACATATTTTTATTTCCTTCTTATGAACTGGCTCTTTATTCATGTAATGGAAAGTCTGATCAACATTATTTTGTGAGCTCAAGGCTTCAAGCTATATACTTGATTTTTTTAAAAAAATCCTTCTTGTTGCTTGTGTGTATTTCCCCTCTTTTGTACATAAATAAAAAACACAAAATCAGAATATGGAACAGGGAATATAAATAAGAATATTTGTGAACAACTATTTGTAAAAATTGTACAGCTTTTTTTCAATTAGTCTTATTTTAATCTATTTTATTTCATTCATTACTACTATGCATAATAAGATTCACAATGGACTGGTTGATCCAAAATGATGTAGTTGCTTTTCTTGGAAAAATAGCTTAGTAAAAGATTTTGAGACTTATATTTGCAAAATTGTTTTCTGAACCTACTTCTTTCAGGGTTTCTCTCAGGTATGAGGCTGAAACTTCTTTTTATCTCAAAAGATGACTTATATAGAAGAAGGAATGTAATTCTGCTAGTTCTATTGGACATGTTGGCATCTTTTGTTATGGTCAAATATGATAACTTGAGTTGTCTGGTTGGGCTGGGTATTGGGGTAATTATTTTGCAGTGCCCCTAGTCTTTCTTGTTGAGACTTGAAAAGAAGGTGGTTCTGCAGAATAATGATTCAGTATCTAGGCCAGTAATTAATACTATTCCACAGGATTCTTGTCTGTTTATAATTTAGCATTTGCATAGAACTTCCAGGGATGATCACCCATAATTCTAGATATGATGCCATCAATACACCAATAAGAACTAACTCTGCTATTCCTTACTCTCTAATTTGAAGGAACCAATCAGTACCATTGATCACGACATAATTTGAATTAGAAAACAATTTGAAATTTAAAGCATAGAAGACACAGATGATCCCTGGGTAAGGAGAAAGCTGAATTCCCAAAATGACATGTCTCCCCTTCCCTGAACTGCGAGATTGTGGGTAGTAACTGTGATGTGGGGTATGTCTTGTACAATTTGGCTTCCTGTGGCAGATGAAGTAAAATGACAGTTATCTATGGTTTGCTGACAGCCTTCTTGATGAATGCAGTTGCTTTATCTCTCTCTCTTTCTGTATCTTTATTATTAATATTATATAGCTATAGCTTTTAAAACAATGCAGACTTCAATTCAGTATAAAACTGCATAATGCTAATATTATTTTCCAAATAGTTTTATAAATTTGGAATTTGAAATATCAGTGACTTAATAAAGAGTACATTTGAAAAACAAAATTGATCTAAAATGGTTATATATTTGAAGTTTACACTAAAAGTCAAAAGTATATATAATATTAATCATTATATAGTTAAATGAATTATCGTGGTCATTCATTCTTATGCAACATGAAATAGTTTCTTTCGGATCAGCAATAGAAATCTGGAGAGCCATTTGCCATTCCCCAGATTCTACAACTGCAGTGGATTACAAACATTTTGAACAATCTTGCAGCTCTGTTGTTTATCATCTTGGTTGATGCTATTCAGAGCTGAAATATCTACAAGATACAGTCTGCCATTTCTAGCTTAAAATATTCAATCCTACAACCTAACTGTTTTAGGACATCAGCTATTAGACTACATATTCATATAAGTATCAATTCATTTCATGTTGATTTTCAAAGAAAAGATACTTCTAACAGTCACTTTCTCTGTTTCTGTTTGTCTCTATATAAGACAATAGAGATTCAGAGAAAATTGGAGAAGTTCATAATTTTTCCAAGTTCCTAAGCCTGATATTGATTGTGAATATTAAAGGGTTTTAAGTTGCCCTGAACTTTTCTTCTTTGAAAGATTGATGATGGAAGTTAATGTATCTTAAAATTAAAAAGTGTACTGCATGTTATAATATCTTAAAGAGCCTTTATGAGAATTATAGAAATTTCAAAGGTTATATCAGCTAATATTTTCTGCCATCTAATGTCATATAGTTCCTATTAAATATTCTTGTTAAAGTCAGTTTCAAAGATTTATTTATTTGTAACCTATAAAAGGAACTACATGAAAGGTAATAAAAGGTTAATCTTATATCTTGTTATTTCACAACTCAATACTTTTAATTTTAAAAGCTCAGAGATTTTCATGATATACAGACCAGGAAGTTTTCTATCCTGGTGCTCACTGCCAATGCATTATCAATATCTGGTTCAGGTCAATTTTTAAAGAAAAATCAATCCATAACTTTTATGTTTAGCTCAGAATTTCCGTTTTTATGACCCTGTAATCCTTTAATTTGGGATAGAGGGACAACTGGATGGAACTGAGTGCTTACTGGCTGGATGCCCTCCCTGATGCCTTGGAGCTGCAAAAGATTTCTTTGAATCCTAGTAGAGAAACATCTGCTGCTGCTTAGGATTGAACTTTCAACCTTTCGTGTGGGAGGTGAGAGTCCTCACCATTAGGCCACCACACCCACTCTCTGTATATCTCAGATCTCATTTAATTAATTGACTTCATACATATAGACAACATAAACAATTTCATATGAAAAGGCAATAGGTGTCATGAGAAATTTCTGGTTAAGCATGAGGAGTAACATACTAAAAGTATATGCATGCAATTTGGCAGTCACATGCTTGCTCTCTGCTTTTCATTATTACTATGTGTAAATCAGTACCATGAAAAGCTCCTGAACTGTCATGTTATGCATATCTATATGATTTACAATACCTGCACATGAAGTCTTGAGGTCTTAGTGATGTCTTGATAGGATACTGATTCCTTCCAATCTCTTTTTCTCTTGGATTTATTGGGTGTTGTCAGCCTTTCAAATCCTGGACTGGTTAATTTGTAAGCATTTGTTTTTGTTTTCTTCATTGGATTTTGTATCTGATTTTGAAATATTCTGAGAGCTCCTTCAGCTATTTCCTCAGTTTTCTTTGACCTGAGAAGATTCTGACCTGCACTGAGATGTGCAGGTTTATTCTGACAGATGCTTGCTGGGCTATGCTTTGATTGGTTATCAGCAGATATCAAAGAAAAATGTAGCTTTGTAGCTTTGGTTTTATTGGAATGTTTGGTTAAAACTGTTCCACTAGATAAGGGGAGGTTTAACAGATACCCAACATCTTTATTTTCTTCTTTTTCTTCTTTTATTACAAGTTTGTTACTTCTAATATTTTTTCTTACCTTCTGAGAAATGCTTTGATTTGTAACATTTTGAAATGATGTATTAGGTAATGATTTGTTAATCATTTCATTAATTTCATTAATTCTTTTAGTGAACTGCCTATCCGCTTGCAGTAACTTTCCTTTGAAAATGGGTATGATCCTCTTGGTGTTATTTGATTTCAATGTTGAACCAGAATGTTCTGATATTTTCCACTGTTGTCCAATATTGTTTTTGTCTTCTACTCCTGCATGTTCATCATCTGCAGTATATAATAGTTAAAGAAAATATTTCAGATGGTTGACTTTAAGCTCCACCTTGTGGCTATTATTTATAGTACATGCTTAAAGTTTGAAATACCTTTCTTTGAAATTACTTGAGTCAAAGGTACCTTGCAGTTCCTTCCTACAGTAAGGTTGGCTGATTTAGAGTTTACTTTCTAAAACACAGGAACCAAATAGAACAATTTAAATCACATTATACATCACCAATTAATTTTATATATAATTGTAAATATTTTGGAATTAACAATTATAACTGAGTAATGCAATACCAGAAAATGAATAGAAAATTTAATTTTCTAGATATTAGTAACACATAAAATACTATAATCTTCTCATAAAAAGTGACACTGGATAAAAAAAAATCCATTCAAGTTGATCTGTATGTTTTATTAAGAGACTGAAAGTTAACAATAATAAGATAGTCTTTGAATTATAACCATTCATTCAATGACCGTTTGCAATGGCGGTGTTGAAGGAGAGAAACTTACAGCTGTTCCTCAAAGTTCTGGCCGTTATACTGCCTTCAGATCAGGTGAACAAAATGTGGGTGCTTGGCAACTAGTTCATATTTATGGCAAGCTGCATAGTTCTGCTGTCATTGCCAATTTGCAATCTTCCCTGCTGGTTTCCCACAAGCAAAATCAATGGGAAAGCCAGTTAAGCCCCTGTCACACTGCAGCAACGGATGGAAAGAGGATGTAAAACGGAGAACGCGATGCTTCCGTTCTGTACTCACTGCCTCCGTTTTGCTTCCTCTCTATCCATCCAGCAT
>BHFT01035191.1:0-31475 GCA_004320025.1 Laticauda laticaudata | reverse complement strand
TTGAGCAGCAGGGCCTTCAGGGGCTTGACCAGCAGGGCCTTCAGCAGCAGGGCTTTGAGGGCCTTGGGGCTGGTCCATCACAGCAGCAGCAGCAGTCATGTTTATGTGGTGTTTTCCTGTTGGTTTATTGATATGTTGATGGCTGTTGATTGACTGTTGTTTTCTTGGATATATTAAAATAATTCTGTGCAAAAAGTATATTTGTGGATATTAGTGTCAGATGTGCTTCATTATCGTATAATGGAAACCACAGTCAATTGATAGCCATCAACACACCAATCAGCCAATAGGGAGGCACCACATAAACACAACTCACAGAACAGTCCAAAGCACATATTCCAGTAGAGAAATTCCCTGAAGTTGGGGTCCAGCATGAGTCCAAAAGCTCAGAAGAGTAAATCTTTGGTCCCAGTGACCAACCCAAATTCAATTTTGCATGCTTTAATCTATCTGTGGTTGTGAAAGTTGGACCTTAAAAAAGCAAGACATTAGGAAAATTGACTCATTTATGCTGTGGTGATAGAAAAGGCTGGAGAAGGTTCCTGCATATTCCTTGGACAGCAAAGATGACTAACAAACAAGTACTGCAGCATGTAACACCAGAGAAAGAAAAAATCACAAAACTATGTCTTACTTATTTTGGTGATGCAATGTGGGGGAATTCCTTAGAAAAAGCAGTTGTGCTTGGAAGAGTTAGTTGTAAAAGGAAACCAGTCCACAGTGGCTGGATACCATCAAAACTGACACCAGCCAGAGCACTGAAAGAAGAAGAAGTGCAAGAAGAAGTAGAGCTCAAAGAAGTAGTGCAAGATCAGAAGACATAGCAAGTCCAAAGAATCACCAGGAGTTGGACACAACTGAATGGATAACATCATCATCAATCTATCTTCTCAGTGTTATTTGTTTCGAAACAATTCAGGCATTTTTCTCCTTGAATTTTGGGCAGTTATAACTTTTTATGTGCTGTTGAATATAACAGACTTGAAAACCTGTGTGACAGTGCCGGGAAATGGATGCCAGTTATATAAACAGAGAAATTAATGCATGGTAGCTTCTTAAATACACTGCATAATTGAGTATGGTTAATTGAGTATGATTTTGAGTATGATTCCATGCATAAAATTATTCAGTTACAAGATAACTCACCAAAAAGAAAAAGACGCCCAGATATCTGCTTACTCCAAATAGAGAGGAAAGTCAAAAATATTATTGTATTCTGTGACTATCATTAAGTGTTGTACCTTATAATTCTTGACTCTTGATGAATGTATCTTTCATGTGTACTGAGAGTATTTGCACCAAGACAAATTCCTTGTGTGTCCAATCACACTTGGCCAATGAATAATTGTATATATATAATATATATTAATTTGAAATATATATTAATTATCATTCACATCTTTATATGATTCTTTACAAAAAACTATCAAAAAGATAACACACATTATTGTAATTGATGCAAAATGTTGTTAGTTACCGAGACGTACAGTATATTCTCTCTTGTAATGTCTATGCTGCTTTTTCTGTGGTATAACATGGATGCTTTTAAAAATGTGGGCAGCATGACTCACATAAGGGATTTCAGTGCAAATCCTGCTATTGATTTTTGCTAATCATTGCTCATATTCAGTTTCTCACTAAAAGTTGGCCCTGTAAAATTTCTCAAGTATTCTTAGGAAATCTAAATCTATGGAGCTTACTTGAGTCCTATAATTGTTTCCTATTAATAACTGAGCATCTTAAATGGTTTCTTAATGTGGGATATACTTTAAACCCAGAGGTGGGATTCAAAGTTTTTAACAACTGGTTCTGTGGATGTGGCTTAGTTGGTGGGTGTGGCTTGGTGGTCATGTAATTGGCTGTGCGTGGCCAACTCAATATCATTCACATCAAGGCACACATCTCCTCACCTGGCCTCCCATGACTGTGGGGATGATGCAACAGTTGTAAGTGTGAAAAATGCTCATAAGTCACTTTTTGTAACTTTAAATGGTCACCTCACACAAGCAAAGTACCAGCAAAGGAGGGGAAAGAAACTCTAGAGAAATTCCTGAGGCAGGAAGTCTAGTCCTGCCAAGAATGTAATAAGGATTAACAGAGAGGCAGTTTCTATAAGCAATACCAGAATGTTTTCTTCCTGCCTTCCTTACAGGATTAGGCCAGTAATTTATTCTAACAACCGGTTTTCTGGTTCTAGCAAATAGGTGCAAACTGGTAGAATCCCCCCCCCCTGTGTAAGCCATTTAAAGGTCTGTAGAAGACTTACGTTTAGCTTTAGTTTCTTCTTTGCAAATACTGTGCAGAAATAAAATAAATTTAGATTGAAAGTTGCAAACGGAGTTGGAAATTTTATGTCTTCACTGTCTGCAAGCCACTTCATGATCCATGAGTGCCTTTTTGTAATCAGTAAGTAAGATGATCTCAACAGAGATAGGCAGGAACCATTATCATGGCAAAAAGGGCTGAAGCACTTTTTTAAGTCAAGAAAGAAGAAGAATATTCAGAAGAATAACGGATGCCTCCCTAATTTACTGAACTATAAAAAGGAGGAGATATAGCCAATCAGACTTGCAAGATTGTAGACAATCATGGACAATTTCAATAAAAGATATTTCAGCCTTTATGTAGAGTTGATTTCCTGGTCTGGTCTATTTTATGCAGATGACATTTCATATACTTTTCTATTCATCTAAGCAATCTTAAGTGAAGGACGATGTTCCTCGATCAGCCTTTTGTTCTTTTGCTCTTCTAGCAACAAGGATAATTCAGTGGGAAAGAATTCCAACAGATATTCATGAGTGCAGATGGAGAAGTGAATTTTTCAGCTGGAATAATGGAATTCAAAGCTCTCACAGAATGGTGGATTCATTAGGTTTGGTAGTCGTGCTACAGTTTAGTAGGATAGGAGTACTGTATTAATCTCCCACCCTTCTTATTCTATACAAAGATCAGGCTGAACTAAATCTATTTGGCAGCATTAAAATAATGAATGAAGAACACATACACCAGGGAAGGAATTGTCAATGGATATTTAAAAAATCAGCTCATGGTTATGCTTACCAATTTAGATTTAATTAGAACTTTAATTAAAAAAAATAGAAATCATTATCAGAATGCTGACTTCCTTAGTTTATGTCACTGTGGTAATTTTGTTGTGATTCTCATTTTGTTAAAATATGTTCCAACATTTTCTCCTCAGTATGGTATGACAAAGATCAATTACAAAACTATTAAAAATCAATTAGTGTGTTTGGAACTGTGTACAAAATGATTGTGCAAAATACCTCGTTATATGCCATTTGTACAGAGAAATGCTGGTTAAATGTTTAATGAACATGTGGGAAAGTAATTAGCAATCACTCTCCACATACCAAATACAGTTTGTTTAGAACACTAAAGTGGAAAAGATAGGAATTCCTGCGTGAGAATAGAGGCTAATTGTTTTTTAAAAAAGCAATTACATTACCACATACCTTCAATCAGTGTTTTCCTTTCTAGCTAAGGAAACTGGTTTAAGGAAAGATATTTCCTGGTGGCTTTGTTTTGGGCTTCAGCTATAATTGTTGCTATTCCCATTTGATATATTTACATTTTTCCCAGAAATGGGCCAATATCTCTATATTCCTAGGATTTATGGCCTGATATTATGTTTAGTTTACAAATATACTTTCTTCTTATTTCGTGACTCAGTCCATTCCAGCGACTGTGAAGCCAAATGGTTTCTAAATGAACCACATAATATACATAAACATAAACACATGCATACAAAACACAAAAACTCTAAAAAAATATCATTGGTCGTTGCTTTATCAGTTAGACAAAGTCCTTACTTGTATTGTGTCTATGATCCTTGAGCCATTTTGTTTTCCTTTTTTTTTTTTTGCCCCCTCACAGAAGGGAGAGATTACTTAAGTTAACAGCAATCTTTAACTTAAAACTTCCTTAAAATGTGCTAGCTTCAAATTAACAAGCTAAGCTCTGTGATTTAATTAAGTAATTAGAATTGGTCAGCCAACAGGCATTGCTGCCTGAAACTGACCATCCCTTAATCAGTTTCACGCTGAAGGATTTTGTTATCAGGCACATGCAATTTAGTAATAAGTACATGCATATAGTGAAAAATATTTTTTTTATTATGGTTGCTAATCGCTAAATGACTGCAAAGTATAAAAATAATTATTATAACTAAATAGAAATGGAAGCTAACTAGATGACCAACCTATCTGTGACCTACTATAACTTAATATTTCAGTTTTAATTTCTTGAGGTTCTTTATTTTTAAAATAAAATTGCACCCATCCATACTACACTGCTTGACTTCTTAGTGTACTTTGCTATGTACCATGGCTTTTTCCTGTCCAATGAATGCTAAAGGATACATCTAATAGCCACAAATTAGTCGTATGTATTACATTTAGATAGGATATAGAATGATATGATTTAACTATTAAAAATGTGAGAGTGAATTTCTGTCACCGATTAAGACTATATACCAAATGTACACACTTTTAAATTCAATAAGTCTTAGCAACGTATGTGATATGAATTAAAATACGCACATAGGTAACAGGGAATAATATTCAAGTTTGATTTGTGAATTTGAACAGCACTATTAATTTCTGCTGTGAACTTCTAATTTGAAGACTTACCTGAATGTGTATAGAAGAACTCTGAATTAGGAAATTAATCAAAATTACATGGTTGAAAAGAGATTAACAAAATGTCATATCGCTTGCACCAATGCAGAACTTCAGTGGCTGCCTCTGAAGATGGTGGACAGAATAATAGTATTCTGATATAAGAGATAAGAAAGAAGCACTAAATGGCCACAAACTGCTTACTAACAAATTAAAGCATGAAATCAGAAGAAGTAATACCGTCAATAAGAGGCCAGTAAGAGGCAAAATATCTTTTTATTTAAGTATTAACAAATCTAAGTTGGTTTGTGCCCAAATCACTGCTTCTAGAACTGTACGCTTTAGTTTAACCTAACCTTAGCATGTAACTTCCAATAAGACTTTCATACATTTTTTTTTCATCCTATAATAATAGCATGCACTATGACTCGTGCCTGAGCAATGTCAAAATTGCACTGAATATGGGATTGGTCCAGGACATATTCATTTTAGTAGTTCATACTGCAATGGATCAAATACCAATGGGAATACCCCACTGTGTACATACTAGTCTTTGAGCAATGACCAGCACTAGCAGGCATGCACAACTACTAATATTAGTATGCAAGTATCCATTTCTTTTAGTTTCCTCAAGCATTAGGAGGTTTAGGAGGAACTCTTTTGACTCATTGTTTATTAAATTTAATATTTACAGCAAGCTGTATTGATCCTGAGTGATATTTCTGGGAGCCCAGTATATATTATTTATTACATACCCATAATAAAATTGTGCTGTAACTTCAGTGATTTGGTTATGTTGTGCTGTGGCTACAACAATGCATACCCCTTTATTCAGTAATGATCACCTTGAAATCAGTAATAATATGCTGGGCACTAAAATGTTCCTCTGTAAGAGGATGAAGGAACTCAGGATCTGCTAAACTGTTTAGCAGATGATTTTCTGATAAATAACTACATAACTGTTCTAATAACTGATCATCAGTGACACCAAACCTGGCAGTTCTCATGTAGGATGTAGTCTCCCACCAGGCATGTGTACATATACACATACACATTGTGATTTATATATACTGGAGGCCTAGAGCTAGAAGGCAATGGTACTGGGAAGATGTGCCTTCTGTCATTGTGATGTCATCATAACCTAATAACCTTCCACTTCAAAACTGGCATCAGCCAGCCAAAAAACTTTCCCCTTTCCCCTTTATAATCCTTTGGCTTTCACTCTGTAATAAAAATGAATCCATGCATGGGGAATGGTAAATAGAGCAATTAATTATTATGCTTAGTGAAGCAATTATTTAATAAGACTCTGGATTTAGTTTAAAGCCATTTCAGCTTCTTGTGTCTTTATTCTCAGGTGCCAGCAGCAAATAGGTAAAGCAGTCTAAGTTTAAACATGAGATAGAAAAGAAAAAGGATTAAGGCACCAGAGAGTGTATATCTACCAAGCAAATAGGCTGATTACGTCAAGAGACAAGAAGAGCAGCATTTGGAAATCAATACAGATGAGGCTTTGAAAAGGTTGACTGAATGCACTGGATTAGCTATTGATTTTTGTCATTTTCACAGCTAGAGCTGTGCTCTCCACCCACTGAGGCCATTAAACACGGAGACCTTAAACCTCTAATCCCTTGCTAATAACTAACAAGAAAATGACCTGAAAGCTAAAGATCTAACAGGATGTCCAATAGCTTCAGTACCATAGTGAGTGTAAAAGCTATTCTGAGAAAGCTTGAAGATTCTGACTAGAAATAAAATGCAGTCTGGATACTGACATGGATCATTAAGTGAAAAATTAGAACTTAGATTTTTCAGTGTAACCAGGTTGGCCTCTTTTCCAACCAAGTACTTCTGAGAAGGTAGGATACTTTCTTTAGTTATACTGAATCTGATCGCGAGCATCTAATACAAATGCATTTTGGGGTTTGAGTGATTCTAAGAAAGGATCCATCCAACAATAATGGAGCCCATGGTTTAGGAGCAAGAATTAGGAAGCCCAAAAACATGTAGAGTATTCAGAAAGATAAGGCTAGAACTAAGCAATTTCTGAAATTCCTATGCTATCCATACAGAAAGTAGCAATGTTTGATCCTATTGAAGGTTCCCCACATTGCCTTTCCTTATCTGTTTAAACTCAACTCTTATAATTTATTTTTATTTATCAAATTTTAAAACCACCCATAACCCTCATGGAGAGATTCTGTGGGAGAGGACGTTGTGAAGGTTCAACTTGTTGCCCTAGTGGTACAATGGTTAAAGCATAGCATTGCAGGCAAACTCTGCCCACAACCTGGAGTTCAATCCTGACAGGCTCAAGGTTGACCCATCCTTCCAGGACTGGTAAAATGAGGATCCAAATTGTTAGGGACAATATGCAAATAATACTTACATTGTAAACTGCCCAGAGAGTAATATAAAGTCATATGGGGGAGGGGTACAGGTCTAAATGCTATTGTTATTGTTTCCATATCTGCCCTCCTTCCATGTCTAATACCTTACTAGAAAGTAAAAGTACACAAGCTAACCCAATCACTGTCTTTTCACAATGTTCAAAATATGCACATTGAAGAGGAACCTTCACTTGGCATTCTTATTCTCATCCTTAGGATTTTTATTTATTCATGTTCTTGTGATTTCCCTTTCTGTACCTTCCAAGACTCTCCTTACCAAACAATATCAGCACAAGTGACTATTAGATGAAGCTCTGGTCTTTCTAGAAAAGAAAGTACAGCTGGTCATGGAGGCATAATGCCTTGTGACCAGATGGGAAAGATAGTCCTTCAGTAAACCAATTAGACTCCTATAGAGAGTAGGAATCACCCACCTCCCTAAGGTCTCCCCTCCATGCAAATTGGATTATTTACACTGTATTTTCTGATGAAATCAGCACTTTCCTGCTGGTATACCCTTAGCCCAAGGTCACCATAGTGAATTTGATATAATGGTTTATATGTATCCAAACTTGTAATGTAAAGGTTGGTATGACATGGCCCTAGTTAAATGTCTTGCAGAGTAACCTGAATAACTGAATTCAGCAACATTAACTTTTTTTTTTTTGTATTATCTTCAAGGATAGCCCTGAAAGGAGTACATTTCAACAATCTAGCAATGAGTTTACTGACATTTGAAGCCTGGCTAATGAAATTCAGAGAGCAGAACCGTCTCTTCAGTTATTTATCACAATGGGATAAATTTAATGGTATACAGTTTCCTAGCTCAGATTGTTGTTATGCTAATAATATGTGTAACAATAGCTTTAGAATCAGTAAATGTTTTACAGTTTCCTTTTTCTTGCCATATTTGAGAATACAAGAGGAAGAGAAAGGGTCAGATAAACATCCTTTTGCATGCCCATGTTTCTGAAATATGATGGTTCTTTGAATTTCTTTTATATATTTATTCCAATGATTTCTGCTATAGAAGAATAGAAAGTGATTGTTGCTAGTATGTAAAACAAATGGGTTCTGCTAGAATTCATTAGGTTTTGCTTTAATTTTGATTTTGGTTTTGTTTTTCTTACAAGAAGCGGAGTTAATGTTTTTTAGATAGAAAGCATGATAAAAGGCAATTGAGATGTATCAACTAACTCACATAATGTCTGTTATGCACAGAAATTACTCTCAAAACCATACAGTATCAAAATTCGATGTCTTCAGATTTTCATTCAAGAAGAAAGCGGTACATGTTCTTTTTGCTTTTTTTAGTGACATGATATTTGATACTCTGAAAAACAACTTGGTCTAGGAGACAAAAGTGAACAACATTTGATTTAATTCCAAATTGTTTAAAATGTTTATATTTGGTTACCATGATGGTTGTTTTCTCCTTCAAACACATTTAGAATCACAATTTTGCTGCCAACATTGAAGGTGTAATGGTCACATCCAAGAATTATATATACTGCATGAAATTCTGAAGTCTAAAGGTGCTTCTTTGAATTAGTAAAGGTGATTTCACTTTCAAAAGAAACAGTAATTTTTGTTGTTCTCTTTTCATTCCTAGTTCTTTTATGATTGTTAGTTCACTATGATCTCTAAGGACCTGTGTGATATTGAGATGGCCACATCTGCCAGGGCATGAAACCCCTTGAGAAGCAATTCTTTTAATGCAGTCTACATACTAGACTTTGGCAAGTGTTTCTCTTCACTTCTGAAGAACGGGAATTCTTACCTATCCAGATGTCACCTATCTGCAAAGGTACTAGAGCCACAAGGTGAAAGAAACTTGCTATTTATTTCATAGGAGGCAAAACACATTTTTTTGTTTGTTTTACCTCTTTCCAGACAGTTACGTTGCTTTAAGCTTTCAGCTTGTGCATAATTCTTCTTCAAATTAAATTCTCTTAGAAGCCAAGCATAATACACACCAGGTTGTCAGCTCATTACTTTTACATCCTTTCTTAGTTTCTTTATGTGAGCAGAAGTTTAATTACAACAATATATTGTGGAGGCAGTGAGAAGAAGTCTATCTGAAGGTGTGTATTTGTATTCTATAGTTCTATTTTTAAAGTTCTTACTTCAAAATTCTTAAGTAATTTCCATCTGCAAAAGTGCCACTTTTTCCTTATCTACAGTGGCATGGAAGCATATTTTTTTCTTTTAAAAAGCCATTTATGAATTAATGTTATTCTCCTAAAACAGGTTTGGAATGGTCCTAAAGCTATTATCAGCAATACTGATGCACAGTGTTTTTGAGTCAAAATCAGCAATTTTGTCAGGACAGACCAGAAAATTTCATACATGTAAAAAGCCAGGATCTTCATCTTTGGGGCAAAATAAAATAATGTATTCATTCATGGTCAGGATGAAATATTCACATTAAAAAAACTACAGTAATGTATAGTCACAGTTTGCAGAGCAGTGATTTGCTTCACATAGTATGTCATAATAAAATTATTTACAATTTATATTATTTTGTTTATTTCCAGTATATCATACTAGTTTCTTAGTATGATTTGATTGCTTATTAGTAACCTATGACTATCACCAGGTGTTGTAGCTTATGATTCTTAATGAATGTAATTTTCTTCTTCTTTTTATGTACACTGAGAGCATATGTACCAAAGTACCATATTTGGCCAATAAAGAATTCTATTCTATTCTATTCTATTTTAAAACAACACACACTGGAGATGAAAGTGATAGACTGGAGGGCTATCTTCTTTGCAATAGCAAAGGCAAACAATCTTGCCTAATTAATCTTTTGGTTAATCCATTATCATTAAACCTTATGATATTTATCAGAAATAAAAATGTATGTATATTCATGGGCTTAGTAATAGTCATATCTCCAGATACGATTATTCTTATAACCCTTTTATAAGAGTTAACATATGAACTTCTTTTTTCCCCAAATAAAAGAAACTATTTATCCTGCCTAGTATCCAGTGATTTTATGTCTCACCACAGAGGACACAAACTGAATGTTATACTTCAGGCAATAGACACTTATCATAAAACAATATAAGGCCATAAATCCCAATCTACTTTATTTGAAAAGGAAGACAATATGGGATATGAATTATAGAAGTTCCTTCATTTCTTGTGAGTTATAAAGTAAAGGACTTAGGACTGAAAAATATCTTCAGCACAAGTATTAATTTAATAAGACATAATTTAAGAACTGGAGTCTCTGATTGCAGCATGAAACATAAGGTAATGTGTATTTGTGTATGTGATATGTTGAAAGTAGTTGTATGTGTTAATTAAGAAAGCAATACATTTGGAGTAGGGCATTATTTTGTGTTATTTTCATTGCCAGTTGTTCTCATTAGCCAGTGAATTTGCTTGATTTCTCTGGTTTGTTTATAGTTCAGTGTTATAGTCCTTTAATAGTGTCTGCATGATGAAGATATGAATCCCTGGTTTACAATTTCTGGGGGGCAACGTATAGGGTTCAAAGTGAAAGACTCATAAAAATGTCCCAGCTGTACAACATAAGGTGAAATGTCCCTCATTTTGGTTAGGAGATACACACACACACACACACATTATAATATGACTGTGACATCTAGAACTCTCAAAGGACAAACTGGGGACACAAGCAAATTAACACATGTTTGAGAATGATATTTCTTGTTCTTTTACTTATGAATGAAATATGTTTGAATAAGCTAATTAATCACTCCCATCCCAGTACATTGTTCCTTTAGTTTAGTTCTCATCTATGTGATCCACTCCTTTCTCTGTTGATTCAATGTCAATGCCAATGTTTATTATAGTCAAAGACCACAGACTAGAGCAAGTTAAAAACACTCAAGGAATATCCAGTTAAAAATTCTAGAATAAAATAAGAGATAACAGATAAAATCTATATTAAAATACAATTTGCCACCCAATCTGTCAGTTGTACATGAGCAAAACACAGCATGGTCTAGCTAGAATGTAATATCAATCCTTAAACTATGAGGCCCATAGTCATTAAATACTAAAATGCAAGAGAATGATAATGCAAAAGGATTTGCTGCATTAATTGTGTAAAACAGCTATGATGGATTACTCACCTGTTTCTGATGAATACCTGGTGCTGCCACACAGAATCTAACCACCTGCACTGTAATCACAGTCTGTTCATTCTTAAGTAGCCACTGGAGATATGTAGTTCTGGAATGGCCAGGATACATATTAATTATTGGAAGGATAAGTTTTTTTCAGATATCGCTATAAAAAGAGCATCAAAGGAGTATGTGTTCAGTAGTCTCCACCTCTCCAGAGCCATAAGGACAGAGTCTTTCAATCAATGGTGTCTTTTTATTTATATTTGCCATGCAGGGCAGCCAATAGAAGTGCATAGCACTATGCAAGTGAAATGCTTTCTAAGGGCTCACCATCTCCAACTGGCTAGGATCTAGATTGATTCATACTAATAGATTCTAGCTTATTCAGAAGTATTGGATGTATGCAAGGAAAAGAACTGATTCCAGCTCTTTCTCTTGAAACATAGTAGAAAGTATGGAAAAAATTTCTAAGTCTCATGAAATGAATTCTGCTCAGCCTTCTATCATCTATAGGTCTTGCCCTTCATAAGTTACTTGAAAATTCTTCCTTTTTCTAAAACAATGTGGAAACATATTCTATTTGATTTCTTTTGCCATAGATTTGATAAAGAATTTCAAAAGGCCATTTGTAACCAGCTTTTATGAGAAATGGGGTTGAATAATACCTTTTCAACACAGGTCACAAATGGCCTTTGTGATACTCGGAAACAAACAAAACAATATAAATTGTAAATAATTTTATTATGACTTGTACTATGTGAAGCAACAGCCACAACCCATGTCACAATAACCATCACCCAAAATTCCAACATTAAGGATGCACGCCCCTTACTTCCTCCAGACCCACTCCTTCATATCTTAAATGCAAACTACTCAATGTAAGAAGCCTCACAAATAAAATGCATGAATTCTTCATGTTACAAAGCACAGCCACATTCGACACCATATTTGTCTGTGAGACATGGTTGAATGCATCTTTCCCAGACTCCATTACCACTGTAAGAGAATATCAAGTTTATCAGTCTGATCGCAAAATCCGTAGAGGAGGTAGAGTTGCTATATTCTATAAAAAGTCTCTAAATCTAAAAACGATTCAAATTATACAAGAGCTTGGTCTTCCCAAAACCATCGTCTGTGATCTGTCCTTAAATACCTCAATCTGCTTCCTTACTTTGCTATGATAGAATATAGCCCCTGACTATGATAGAACTCATGCAAACAAGCTAATTTCACTACTGACATGGGCTGCCTCTTGCCCACACCCTCTTATTTTCCTTGGGAACCTCAACTTAGCTCTTATAAATTGGACACTAAATGAATGTACATCTGAGCCCATTCGTTCAACCTTATACAATGCTGTTACCACACTGAGAACCCAGATTGTTAGGGGCAATATGTTCATTCTGTATATCACCAAGAGAATATTGTAAAGCACTATGATATGGTACATAAGTCGACGTGCTATTGCTATTGCTGTTTAAACGGACCATCCCTGGACCCCTTCCCTGGACCCCTGGACAGCTTGGGATTAAGATTATTTCCTAATAGGTACAACTCTATCCCAAAGGTGCTTTTTCAAACAACTTTTTCCCTTTGTTTTTCCTTGAAGACATTTCACTTTACATCGAGGAAGCTTCTTCAGTTCTTTTGGTTGAGAAGCAAATACGTTGAAGGAAAAACAAAGTCCAGTTGCCTTCTGAAAAAAACAACTTTGGGACAACCATGATCTGGATGACTGAGAATCTCCATAAACAGGTGCAACTCTGCTTAGCTTTTTTTTTTATTATTATCAGTCAAAGATAGATAAATACTGCTCCTTGTTTTGATAAGTGGTTTATAACAGTGTCCCAAAATTCAGATGCATTTCTTAGGCATTGCTTTTACTTTTCTTGTAAAAAATGCTTAATTAAAAGTATTGGAATTTTAGATTTTTTGGAAAATAGAATTTATCCTTTTCTCCCTCCTCTCCTCTGAAAAAAACCTTAGTAAAGCCCTTGTCAGACTGAACCAACGGATGCAAAGAGGATGTAAAATGGACAAAAAAGCTTGCCATCCGTTGGAAAACGCGCACTGCATCCATTGTGGAAACTTCACTGTGTACGTCTTTCATACCTCTATCATCAAACATCCGTCACATGCTATTTCATCCGCCTCAAAAATTTTGAGCTGCACAAAACTTTTTGAGCGGATGAAACTTTCCGCCGCGTACGATGTACATCCGCGACACATAACGGGCAACAAACGTTCTAGTCCATTGTCATCCGTTACACGTCCAATGTACCTCTCAGCATCCTCTGGCCATCTGCGCAACTCAGCATCCACTCCAGCGGAAAGAGGGAGGAAGTGAAAGGTACGTGAACGTCCCACACAGCGTTAGTAGCACAGACATAGAAAGGATGAAAGCGCGATGCATCTCGTACAGAAAAGCATTAAAACGGACAAAATGTTCATAATATGGGACGTATCTCGGAATTATAGCATGTCTGGAGGATGCCTAGAGTGTGTAGAAGGACACCTAGCGGAAAACGCGACATTTCCAACAAAAAGGGGAGGAAATCACACTGGAATTCACTTTCAGTGCAGCAGCCCTGGTGTGGCAGAACCTCTTCAGCCTTGCTCTTGGCTCTTCCACAACATCCATTGATCTCCACCATGGATCATCGCACACTCCTTTTGGTAGCCGCCATCATTCAACACCAGAACCAAGCCCTCTTCAGACTGTTTCACCTTTTCTACGCCAAAGAGAAGAAGGAGACGTCCAAGAAACTGTCTGGGTCCGATGATCAATCGGGAGAAGAGGTGGAGTTTGGACTCTATGACAAGCTGATGGGTGGAAGCAGAGGAATGAAGACCCTCGTGCATTCCAGCACTTCATGAGGATACCACCAGCCGTTTGATGAAGTTGTGAGCATCTGACGACCAGTGACCAAGCAAACACCAACTTCCATACCCAGCCTGGACCCTGGACTGAAGGCCTGCACTGACCTCTGCGCCCACCGGTCTCTGGACCATGTACAAAACATGCAGTATCCTGAGAGTGCCACACAACACCATCGGCATGTGCGTAAGAAGAGGTGCGCCGATCATCAAAGAAATACGCGTGGAGGAGCTCCTCCAAGTGGCCCCCACCACTGAGCAAAGCTGAGAACGTTGCAGCAGCAGGTACTCCAGAGGTGGAACTTCCCCACACCATACGGCGCCATAGCATGGAGCACATGCCTGAAAGCTCCCACCCGAACTCAGAGTCAATTATTTCAACTACAGGGATTCTTCAGCTTCTCCTCTTTGGCCATGGTTTGATGCGGGACTACAGTAATGGTACATCGAATGCTTCCAGCCCCAAACGGAGTCAGTCTTCAGGACACATGCCCCAATATATCAATGCCAGTGATTCAGTAGGGCGCGAACTCACCGACCTATGGAGGATCCGAGATGCAGACCGCCTACCACGACACCACAAGATGTCCATGTCATCGTGAGTCGATAGACGAGCCTTCTCCCCTCGAACCTACCTCATTAAGCGCCTACAGTTCCAGATACCTCACCTTGAAGAGGAGGATTCAGCTACAGGCTGTCCAGGGCAAGATGGGTGTGAGAGAATGCTTCCTGTGCATTCCTGCCAACAGGTCCAGTAATTTCTCACCACCATGAGAAGCATGGCCCACGATAGCATGTGAAAAGCATAATGGAGCTGCTGCATCCGCACAACCTCAGCGCACGCCGCTACCACGTGTCTGCAGCACAGGCTTGTGGACCCACCAACTAAGGCAATGGCGAGACATGGAGCCGGTGAATGGGGCAGCGACTAACCTGATAGACACATCGTGGATTAGTGTCAAGGCCCCAACAGAGCTTCACGTAGGGGGAAGGAAGCAACGACCTCCTGAAACACGGTCACTGATGCACACTCCCCAGCTGGAGCAGTGGAGTGGCAGACAGGATGGTACGATGCTTAATGCGATGCTTCGCTTCAGCCCTGTATCATCAACAAACTGATGAGATTGTGACCATGTTGTATGAAATGCCTTGAACATGAATGGATGCTATGATAAAGAGTATTTGTTTATGGTTGAAATGGGTGGATCAATGATTACAATTGTTATATGATATAAAAGGGTCATATGTGTGCGAGCTGGGAGGTGGACCAACAGTCCGCACTATGGTTTGCACTGGAGTTTATCTTTCCCACAGCTCATCCTACTAACGCACGCAAACCCGAAGACTATCATACCGCAAGGTCGACATTAACTCCGCCCACATAGGTACGCATACACTCACCTCCACACATCGCTCCCACAGCTATCGTTACCCATCCCACAAAAGCATGCAAACTCTTACCCTTTTTTCAAAGTTTCCCCAACACTTTATTAACTTAAAAAAAAATGAACCAAGTGTGTGAAGCCAAGATAACCTTTATTAATAACAAACTGTATGATTTTATTAAAAAGCAAAATTACCCAAGTAAAGGTCTTTAAGCAAAGATAAGGTGTAGCAGGTAACAACTCAGTCTCTGGCACTCTTTTCAGTCACTCTGAGGCATGCCCATGGTCTCAGATGTAAAGGGGCAGGTACTGTGGAGGTCGCGTTGCTGGACGTGCTGTGGCTGAGGCGCCATTGGGCTGCCTGGCGAGAGTACACAGGAGATGGTTGTGCAGGAAGCTCTCAGAGAGCTGACTCAGTCCGGGAGGTTGAAAGGCACTTCTCAAGGACCTGGGATGTGAGGCCCAAAGATGATGACAGATGTTCTGAGGAAGGGCTTGGCTGTGGGTGGAGGAAGGAGGAGTGAGTGGGCTGTGCTGGTCGCACTGATCAGCTGAGGCGTCTGGTGCAATCTTCGGCATGAGGAACCTGGGTCTGGACTGGGAAGGCTGCCTCTGCTGTGGACAGTCCTGGTAGTGTAGATTGGTGAGCGAGGGCTGCTGAAATCCAGTGAAGAGGCTGTGACACTCAGGCTGGTTGGAGGAGCAGACCTGGAGTGGGTAGAAGCAGGTTCAATGGCCGGAGGTGGTGCAGAAGAGCTGTGATCCTCTCCTTCATTGCCTGGTACTGGGCCTCGGGCATGTCCATGAGGTCTGGCCACTACGTGATGAAGGGCTTGTGGTTGGAGGATGGTATGTCAAAGTAGATTGTGTCCCTGATCTCCAAGAGGACAGTGATATCTGTGTCCCTCTGGTCTGCCTGTCTGCCTGCTCTGTGGAGGTAGGACTGGTGGGGGTGGGATGGTCTTCTGGTGGCTGCCTCTTCTTGATCCATCCTGAAGATAGGGATCCTCCATCTCTCTCTGATGGGGAGTGCAGTATGGGGGGGTCTCTGTCATGGGCCCTCCAAAGACACCTGCCTGGACATGGTAGCTGTCTCCTGGCTTGAAGAGGACTGGCTCTCGTCGGCTGTCTGAGGAGGAGGGTTGACAGAGGGGCTGCCTCATCGTGGCAGATCTCACCCTCCAGGAAGCTGCACCTGGCCATGACATAGTCTCCCGGTCAGTGAGCTTGAACAGCGGCCTGCCTGGATCTCTGTCAGGGTGCAGCTTGCTGCCATACCAGTGTGCATATGCTTCCACCACCCCAGAGGACATCTGAAGTGTACCCCAGGCTCTCCGACCTTCTGTCTCACCTGGCCTGCTTCCTCTTGATGTCGGCGATAGAGCCTTGTGGCCCTTCCTCCACAATATCGTTTTCCCTCAGGCATTCCAGCACATCCTCCTGCATGTCCTCAGAAATGGAGTACTGTTTCCTCTCCCCCTTCTCCTGTCTTGCCTCTCCTCCCTCTGGCAGAGGGCTTCAGGGCTTCAGCAGCAGGACTTTGAGGGCCTGTGCTGGTCCAGCCACAGCAGCAGCAGCAGGAGAAGCAGCAGCAGCAGCACCAGCAGCAGCACCAGCAGGAGAACACAGCAGCACCAGCAGCACCAGCAACACAGCAGCAGCACCAGCCAGGAGAAGCACCAGCAGCAGGAACACCAGGAGCACACAGGGAGCATCACCGCAGCAGCACCCAGCAGCTTCAGCAGTCAGTGCCAGGGCATGGAATGCAGGTCTGTCCTCTTGCCAAGGGGCTGCAGGAGTAGGCACCAGGCTTCCTTCTCCCCATGGTGTTCTTCAAGATATCTCTGGCAGCAGTCTTCCTCTGACCTGCTTGTGAGCTGCATCCTTTATATCTGCGGAGCTCCGCACAATCATCCTCCCCGCATGCACAGCTGAACGGCTTGCATGTGCTAGGCATCCGCTACGGCACTTCTATAGGTGTCGTTGATGCATCGGTCATCTGGCTACGCATCCGCTACGCATCGTTCCTTCTGACTACGGCGTCTGCTTCGTGTTCTCCGCCGGAAGCCCTGCGGGTATGTCATCCGCTTTCCATCCACTTTCATCCCACTAGGCTTCCTACGACGTCCGCTTTATATCGCCCGCCTTACATCCTCCCGCACGTCTGTTCCTTTTCCCGTTGTTGATCCGACTCTGTTTATGCAAATTTGGGGCACTTTTGAGAGCGGATAACAACGAATGGAAAATTTGCTCATCCGCTGTGTTCTTTTTACATACGTTTTGCATCCGTTGGCCGGTGTGACCTAGCCTTAAGTACTACATGTGTTCTCTACATTATCTGTCTGACTTTTTCAGAGGGAATTCTGTGCAAAAAAATCCTATATTTTAGTTATGCATTTTTTTTACTGTCATTATAAAATTGTACTATCACTAATACAAATTCAAAAATGAAATTGCCATGAAACAGGGACAGAAAATGTTTAAAAAGTTAATATCACTTTTCGCTACTTTTATTATTGCAGGAATAAACTATTCAAAAATACATCAATATTCAACATGAACCCAAACTATATATGTGATGCTGTTTGACAGCTTCAGGCACATAGTTATGAAAACAAGTAAATTTTACAAATAAATCTAATTCTTTTAATAATTCAGCAATCACATTTATTCCACTTGTTTGGCAGTACCATGCAACTGATAATCTTACTTGGTTAATTATTTTCTTTTAGACAAGTAAAATTATCTCCTCTTTGCATATGCAACAGGATTTTGAAATGCATCAGCTTCTCTTTTACAAAATGGATCATGCAATACATTTTCGTATGCATAACTGCAGTATTTCAGTGAAGTGTATTAGTTTCAAGATATTTAACAGGTACTAGTAATGTTGCAAATAAGAACACAAGCAAGTAACACATCTTAGACTTGTGAATCAAATACTAATCTTATTTCTTGAATTTCTATTTTATGCAAAAAAATGGATTTTGAGGGAAAGAAAGGCAGTATTAGTTCATTGTAAGTCTACTTGGAAAGTCATGAACCTTACTGGAAATATTGTGAGTAATTTTTAAGTCTTAATTTGTTTTGGTCTTGGTTTCAACAGTGCTTTTCCCTATCTAATTTTAAATTTGGTTTAAACAATTGAATCTTCCATTTTTAACATGTTTTCCTCTAATCTGCCTCCTCCCAATCCTTTCCTACCCCAACAAAGATATCTGTTGAATAAAAAAAGGCAGAATAATTACAAAATTAAAATTATTTTAACTGGAAACTCTTGAATGTCCATCCAAAAGAACCTCTAATATAAGTAATTGATCACATAGGATGATGCACAGCTTTGAGAAGACATTTCAACTTGACAAGGTTTGAGCAAAGTATTCAAAGCTGCTTCATGAACCAACACAGCCTTATTGTTTCTCTCAACTCTCCTTGGCAATCTCTTCTGACACTTCTGGTCAAATGCTCTCTGTAGCATTACTACAGAAACTTTTTCTGGTCAGAAGAGGCAAAGATGAGTCAAAAAAAGGAAAGTAACTTGTTGAGGCAAATTGCTCTGCCTCTTTTCTTAAGGAAATAGAACGATGTAAACTTCACAGCACAAGCACCTTATCAAGATAAATTTTCCAACACTTACACTATACCCTATGGATTAATTGTGCTAATACAAATCATTGATATTTGTATTTGAAAGATAAGGAATAAATTCCATATAAGTTTTGTGCTAGTCACTTTGTTCACAAGTATACAATTAGAGCATTACCAAAAGACGTGATAGTTTTAATTAGCCTAAGCTAATTCTGTCTTGAAAGTTTACCCCTTTCTCTGTCTTGAAAGCATTAGTCAGAAAGAATCCTAGAACATTTCACTGTCCTTTTGGGAAACTTATACGGGTATAGAGATAAGGAAGATCAGTATAGACAGAACATGGTGAAAAGGGATAGTTCCAAATCTGGAAAAGTACAAATCAACATTTCATTTTTCTCCTCTTATTTATTCAATCTATATGCAAATATATATTGAGGCAAACTTGATTGGAAGAAGATAAGCTGCTTTTAAAATTGAAGGAAGAATCATCAGTAACCTGGGTTATACAGATGACACTACTCTGATAGGTGAAGAGTCAAAGGATCTGCAAGTTTGAGTAATAAAAGTCAAGCGCAAAGAGAAAAAAATGGGTCTAAAATTAAAAGAAGACCAAACTAATGACAACAAATATAACAACCGACCTTAGAATTGGCAATGAGGATATCAAAGTGGTGGATAGATTCTGACTTTTAGGACTAATCTTTCATAAGAAAGTAACAAGCAGTCAAGAAATATACCACAGATTAGCATATATCAGAGCAGCCATGAGGCCTTGAACAAGATAATCAGGCACCACGATGTGTATATATATCTACAAAAAATTCAGAACACTGGATGTAATGGTATAAGCAACAATTGGATGATGAAGTAGCAGGACAGAATTAGTTTAAACTTTGGCATCAGAGAAGATTATTGATAATACTGTGGGAAGCCCGGAAAAAAAAAGACAAATGAGTCATTTGAATAAATCAAATTATTTATTTATTTTATTTTATTTGGTTTGTCAATTGCTTACAAGGTAATAGGTATAAGTAAAAACATAATTATGAATGCATGGATACATATAAGAAAAATAAAAGAAACAATAGAACAGGGATGTTAGGCACATTGGTGCGCTTATGCACACCCCCTGCAGACCCCTTAGGAAAGGGTTGAGGTCAATAGTAGAAAGTCTAAGGTTAAAGTTTTCGGGGTTTGGGGAAGAAACCGCAGAGTCAGGCAGAGTATTCCAGAAATTGACCACTCTGTTGCTGAAGTCGTATTTCCTGAAATCAAGTTTGGTACGATTAACCTTGAGTTTGTATCTATTTTTTGCTCTTGTATTATTATGATTGAAGCTGAAGGTAGGACATTGCAATGTATGGTTTTATATAATATACTTAGATCGGACAGAAGGCGGTGTAGTTCTAGTTTTCTAGGTCTAGAATTTCAAGTCTGGTGGCATATGGTATTCTGCAATGAGTAGAGGAGTGGAGAACTCTTCTCTTGGAAATATTTTCTTTTGATCTTTTTCCAAACTTGTGTTTAATATCAGATAGTATGTGGGTTCCGAGACTTGATGACTGTATCTTGAGTATTATCTACGCAAATGTTTTGTATGCTCTAGTTATCGTGTATATTACAGAAAAAGCTATTTAAGATTAGGTTAACAACTCTTGAATCGCTTTTTGCTTATATAGTTACCAGTGGTCATCGACACTGAGATCATTTAGAGAGAGTCTCCCAAGTCCTTGACAGAGTTTGTTCATCAAACAAGATTCTTGATATTCAGCCTGTATTATTTATTTCTGATTATTGAGATGAAGGTTGCGTAGTTTGTTTTTGCCATTCTGAATTATAATACGTTCGAGTCTTTTTTGAAGGGTAGCTTATTGTCTATGGTAATGAATATGCTTACATATCAGCGAAGAGAACACAGTGTCTTAATATGATCACAGCAGTCAATTTAGTAGAGTGAAGAGAGTTGGTCCTAGAACACTGCCTTGGGGGACATCACTGTTGACAGGTACAGAATTTGATAGGACACTCCCAATTTTGACCATTTATTCTCTGTTTGATAGGAATGCTTCTATCCAGTTATGCAGTTGTCCAGAGATTCCTTAAGATTTTAGTTTTAGGAGTAGTTTGTCGTGTACCACTGAATCAAAGGCTTTGAAGAAGTCTATGTAGATTGCATCTTTTGCTTTGCCTTGATCGAGTTGTGTAGTCCATATGTTTTTTCAGTGTAAGAGTTGCAGATTGCAGGATAGTTTTTTTTCTGAAACCAAATTGTTTATTAGTGTTTTCACTCAAAGCACAAATGACCAGATCTAAATTATCATATTTGAGACAAGTTGTATGAAGAACTAGTTTCTTGGAGAAGTCTATCATGCTTGGAAAGATTGAAAGAAAAAACAGAATGATCAAAAGCAAGGTAGATGTATTCAGTTACAAGAGCCAAAGTGGACTGTTCGAAGACATGAAGAACCAGATTGGAATATGCTGTATATTCTTGGAGAAAATCTGTCTTATATTCTCACTAAAAGTTGACATTGACTAGATGTCACATGTTTAGCTGATCAAATACACTAGTTCAGAAGTCAAACTATTTTTGTAAAGGGCCAGATAATAAATTTTTTTAGACTTTACAGAGATAAAATTAAAGGTACTATAATAGACATTATATTGACAACTATGGGATACTGTCAGAAAACTAAAGGAACAGCCATTGAAAAACTACAATGTACTTTATGTTTGCATCACAGTAGTACAATTTGTGAGATGCTGTAAATACCAATCTAATACGCCCACCTCCTCTGCCAATGGATCAGAAAAATACACAGATTGATGTCTGTGAATTTCTATATTATATAATAGGCTATTATGTAGTATTACATAATATATGTAGACTAATATATGTAGACTATTATGTAGACATATTATATTTGTCTACATAATGGACATATAGATATGTCTATCCGTAAATTCTAAAGTCAGGCATTTTATTTCTTGTCAAAGTTTATTTTTAATACTAATTTTCTGAACCTTACTCAGGTAGATCTGATGAATATTTGTACTTCAATTCTTTTCTTTTAAAGAACTGAAAAATATTGGCCCTAGCAGGAGAAATGGGATTGCTATCTGAACCCATTTAAGTAAGCACAGTTACTGAGTGGAAGGTGGCAAGGAAAATCTTTTGAGCTCTGTAAAGTTCTTCAAACAGTGGTGTGCATCAGGATGCTCTGCTTTCAGTTTCTTTTCCAGATATCAATGGATCTCTAGACCTCCACTTTTTAGGAGTCAAAGTATAAAGAACAGAAGAGAGAAATCAGTAACTGATGTGATTGTCCATGCTTACTTTGATGCTTAACAATGACACCCAGTATGATAGCTGAACTGAAGGGAAAAGGTTTATTTCCTACTGAAAAGGATTCTGACCAGTCTTTGACAGAATTCTCCAGCTGCTCTTTAGTCCTGATTAGCATAGATCAGTGAACAAAATACCAGGAGAGCATATTAATGCTTAAATGGCCTATTTGTCAGTCCCCCCAGGTGAATGAGACAGGAAACAAGACTAGATGAGCTAATTCTACTTTATTGTAAGGCTACATTAACACAATCTTGCAAGTCTGAAGGTACAAACTTCCCACCCCTTATTTTTAATCATCTGATAAATTAAGGTGGATCATTTTTAGGTCAAGCCTTTGATAGTTAAGTCCTTGATTTCTCTTGCCTGTTTCCTAGGCAGTCTCTCTTTCTCTTGTCACCTCAAATCCATCCACGCATTCCATTACATCAGGGGTGTAAAACTCAATGCCTGGGGGCCAGATCCAGCCTGCTGGGTGCTTAGATAGGGCCTGCAGGACCACCCTAGAAACAGCAAAGGACTGGCCTGCGGTGCCTCTGCCAGCAGAAACAGAGCTTGGCAGAGCCATGGCGGACACTTCCAAGCTCCATTTTCACAGGCAGAGGGTTGCAGGAGGCCATTGCAGCCGAAAACGGAGCTTGGGAGCTCGTTTTTGTTCCATCTGGAAATAAGTTGCACGAGAGTGGGTTCCAACAACAACTCTTTTATTTAACTCAGTAAAGCAATGGTAACGGAAAAAGAGCCCAAGCTGTGGCAGCCCTTTTTATAGCGGCTTGCTCACGGCTTGTGGCCAATGACACCACTTTAAATGTTCCTGCCATCAGGCGGGCCAATCAGATTGGTTCTCTCATGGCCAATCCGAGAACGT
Organism: Laticauda laticaudata; assembly: GCA_004320025.1. Classification (NCBI taxonomy): domain Eukaryota; kingdom Metazoa; phylum Chordata; class Lepidosauria; order Squamata; family Elapidae; genus Laticauda; species Laticauda laticaudata. The sequence goes on along the minus strand of BHFT01035191.1, from coordinate 8,278 downwards.
CCTTTTCGGCCAATCAGAATAGGGAACCTGGAGCCTACCAAGTTCCATACATAATACGCCTCCCCCCTTGGTTCAGTCCAACGTGCGTCACGTTGGTGGGGTGGTAGGTGGGGTAGGTGGGGCTTTTTTGAGTCCTGGTTGACCTGCCCAGCTCAGTCTCGGCGTGGTCTTCAAGCAGTTCGGATGAGATTGCTGTTTCTCTGTGTTTTCTCTATGGGACCTCCTGGAAGGGTGAGTCAGCCTTGCCGCTCCCGCCTGAGTCTCTCGGGCTGGAAGAGATGGCTCCACCGCTCTCTCCTGGTTTGACTGGGTTGGTCGAGCTGGCCTGGCTGTCTCCTTCCAGGAAGGCCTCACTTCGTTGTCCTGCTCCTGGACTTCTCTTTTGGGGTTCTTCTAACCGTGAGTGTTCTTTTTGATTTGTTTGATAGTTTTTTTGTAGTGTTTGTTGCCTTGTTATGGGAGGTTCGTCTCTCCCTTTTTTATTATTTTGTATTTCCCCCCCCTCCTCGGGTGTTTTTTGGTCGATATTTATTTTTGGTGCTGGTGTGTTATTGCATTTGAGGGTGCGAGAATGAAGCTGGTCGATGTGCCACTTCCATTCTCTTCCATCGTCTAGGAATAGTTGGTAAGACCAGGGGCCTGTGATCTGGGTGATTGTGGCTGGAACCCATAATGGGTCCCTGGTAAGGTTTTTGGCATAGACCAGTTCGCCTATTTCAAATGTGCAGTATTTGCTGGAGGAGTCAGGGGGTTTATCCCAGGTATAAGTGGGGTGCAGTCTGTCGAGNTCCCAAGTATAAGTGGGGTGCAGCCTGTCAAGGTAGGAATGCAATTTCCTACCCATTAGGAATTCTGCTGGGCTTTTGTTGGTTGTGCTGCTAGGGGTAATATGCTGTCGGGTTAATAATCGGTTTAGTTTTTCTTGCACATCCCCCTTGTCCATTTTATCCAGGCCCTCCTTTGTGTACCGAACCATGCGTTCAGCCCTGCCATTTGCAGCCAGATGGGCCAGCGCAGTTAAAGCATGTTGGATGCCCTGGGAAGCTAAGTATTGCTCGAATATCAATGCAGTAAACTGGGGCCCATTGTCTGACACCAATATATCAGGCAGTCCATGCGTGGCGAAAAGTTTGTCTAATTGTTTCATCACTGCCACAGTGGTTGTAACCTCTGAAATGGTTCATCCTTATTATAATTAAGGCAGAAAGTCAGCACTCAAGTGTTGCTGGAAGTTATGCAATTAGTTCATATACTTACAATATTACATCAGTTAAAAGGGTTGTTTTTATTTCTGTGCCCATTTTTACTGAATGTGCAAACTCTTAAAACATAGTAGAAGAAAAACAAAGAAGGCCTTTGGTCTTATAGTTTCTTGAGTTTGACCACCTGAAGGGAGGCAAGCAGCATGTAGCAGAGACAGAATATTTTCTGTAGTGGCCCAATTACTTTGAAGCTCAATATCACTCAAGCAGCAGATAGAAGGGGTGTTGGTCCTACCTGAATGCTTCTTCTTGGGGAGCCGAAGGGAGAATCCAGGATGGATAGTCTCTAGTCTCATAGCTCTGCAGACTGAGTTGAAAAGCTGAGGACACATCCCCTGGTAACAATCCCCAGTTCTGAATGATGTCAAAGCAAATCCAGCTGCTCCTCATCCTCTAACAGATAGCCTATTTGATACTGCAAGAAAAAAATATTTCCTCCCTACTCTGACCAGACAGAATACAGGGTGGGACTGGATTCATCCTTTGGCTCCTCGAGAAGAAGCGTTCAGGTAGGACCAATGCCCCTTCTCCACTGAGCCGAAGGGAGAATCCAGGATGGGACATACCAAAGCTGGCTGATGGCTATCCTACAGGAGAGAATTGGATTGGTCGGAAGTCCCCACTTCTACATGAATGCCCTGCAGGACTCATCTTCCAAAGGACACCTCTGCTGACGCAAAGGAATTAATTTTATGTCTTATGAATGGGGTCACAGATGACCAAGTTGCAGCTCTACAAAAGTCCAGAACCGAAGCCTGCATTGCCCAGGCTGCAGTGGTCGCTGCACTCCTGGTTGAGTGCACAGTAATTCTCCTGAGCACAGGAAGAACCAGTAACCCATAAGCCTTTGCAATACAGGCTCTAAGCCAGTGACTCACAGTAGATGGTGTCATCCTGCAACCCAGAGTTGAGGGCTGAAAGGAAACGAACAGGGCTTCAGTCCTCCTAAAAGAGGACGTCCTTTTGATGTATATACGGATGGTCCTCCTAATGTCTAAGGTGTCCCATTTTCTCTCCAGTGAATAGGTAGGTCCTGGACAGAAGTCAGGCAAAATCAACTCCTGTGAGTGATGGAATAAGGAGTTCACCCTGGGCAGAAAGGTAGGGCCCAACTGCAGAACCAACCTGTCTGCATGGAAAATGCACAGGTCCTTTCTGATGGATAAGGCCATCAACTCTGAGATACGCCTGGCCAAAATAATGGCCACTAAGAATTACACCATGCATGTGAGTAGGCGAAGACTGACTTCACGCAAGGGTTCAAATGGGGGAGAAATCAGTGCCTGCAGGAGCCAAGGCAAATCCCAGGTGGGGAAACAGTGGACCACTGGTGGCTTCAAATTAGTGGCTTCCCTAAGGAAGGCTTTCACCCTGGGGTGTTGGGCCAGAGTGATTGAGCCCTTGACCAAAAAAACTGAGGCCAAGGCAGCCACCTGTGTCTTAAAGGTACTGGGGGTGAGACCTCTGTCCAACCCATCCTGCAGGAACTCTAACACATTTGCCACAGACATAGCAGTAGGTTCCAAAAGGTGACTGGCACACCAGTCACAGAAAATCCTCCACAATGTATCCTGGTCGTGGAAGGTCTTCTAGCTGCCTGGATGGTCTGAATGACCCTTCTGGAAAACTTTTCCTGTTTCAGGAGGAAACTGGCTCAAGCACCAGGTGGTCAACTGAAACCAGGCTGGATCTGGGTGTTCAATCAGGCCTAGCTGGGGGAGATCCTGTGCAGGGGAATTCTCCAGGGTCTGGAGACTGACAGGCCCACCAGGTAGGCAAACCATGGGTGCCTGGGCTAGTAAGGGCCCACCAACAGAACTTCTGTCCTCTCTGTCAGTACCTTTCTGATTGTTCCCAGAATCAAGGGAAGGGGGGAAGGCATAGAATAGCCCTTGGGGTCACCTGCACTGGAGAGTGTTGACCCTTTCTGCTCCCAGTGCTGGGAACCTTGCAAAGGACCTCGGGAGCTGCGAGTTCTCTGGAGATGCAAAGAAATCCAGAATCAGATGGCTGAACCATTCTGTCATCTCCTGGAACAGACTGATAAGCAGTCACTATTCCAACTGGTCAACTGTGGGCCTCCCCAACCAGTCTGCTTGCACATTGGAAACTCCCGAGATGTTTTCTGCTTGCAGGGAAAACAGGTGTCTCTCCACCCACCTGCACAACCAAGTCACCTCCTGCATTAGAGATCTGAAGCGAGTGCCCCCCTTCCGGTGTATGTGGGCCTTGGTGGCCACATTGTCTGTGAGGAGAAAAAACTGTCTCCCCATCACATCCTGCCTTAGATCCTTGAGAGTTAAGCAGGCAGCCCTGAGCTCTTACCAATTTATGTTGTGGGCACACTCCTCCCATGATCACCTAACCTGGACTCAAAGGAGTTCCCCAAACATGCAGACTGGCATCGGTGGTGATGGTAATCCTCTGGGGCTCCCTGTACAAGCAACCCTGATCCATGGTTTGGGACTGCCACCAATGGAGAGAATGAAGAACCAGCAAGGGGACGTGAGGTAAAGGGACTTATCTACTTGGTAACCCAAGTAGATAAGTCACCCCTGCCTGACTTCTGGTAGGGGAGCAGGAACCACTGCAGGGTTCGGGCAGGAAGCCGGCCCTGGTATGATCCCGATGCACAATATCATCTTGCTGAGAAGTTGAGATTGCAAGATGACAGGCAACTCTCTGCCAGATAGGATCTGTGTTGTGACATCCCTTATACTGTCTCGACACTCTTGTGAGAGAAAGTCCTGGCCAGTTAAGGTGTCTATGATAGTCCCCAAATTCAAGAGACAGTTCGATGGTACTAAGTGGTACTTGTTGAGAACCCATACTCTTAAAGGATCCTGATTGTCGACATCATATCCTCCTCCCCATGGGGTCTGGAAGAGGATGTTATCTGGATGTCATCCAAATAGCATAGGATCCTTATGGGTAAGGATCTGAGGTACACTGCTATGGCTGACAGGAGCTTGGTAAAAGTCCATGGGGCTGATGACAGGCCAAATGGGAGAGCCCTGTATTGAAAATGGTGGCTGCCATAGCAAAACCTCAGGAACTGATGGTGGTTGGGGTCTACGGGCACATGGAGGTAGGCCTCTGTCAGGTCTACCAAAGCCAAAAAAATCTCCCTCCCACAGGACTTGTTGGATAGAGTGGAGGATAGAGTGGAATAGTTTGAATCTAGAGGATATCCCTGTAGGATAGAGTGGAGCACCTTGAATCTTTGGTAGATTCCTTTCAAGCTGAGGATTTCTCGCCACCCCCACCCCCCGGCCTTTGGAATCACAAACCAAATTGAATAGTACCTCTGTCTCTCCTGGTCTCCAGGAACTGGTTGGATGGCCCGAACATCCAGGAGATGGTGGATCACTGATTCCATGAGATCCCTCTTTGAGGGGTCTCTTGAGATAGGGCAGCACACAAAGCCACTGGGTGGGGGAGGAAATAAACTCCCAAGATAGTCCTGACCATAAAGTTGTCAGGATCCAAGCACCCATCGTGATCTGCTAGAACAGACCCAGATGGCCCCCTATGGGAGAGGAAGCTTGGGTGTCACTTGTTGCATCTAAAAGGTCTGTTGGAATCCTGAAAGTACCTTGTTATCTTGCCTCTGATGCCCTCTGGCGGCAAAGGCTGGTCTATCGGCCTGAAATGAGGATCTTTGGGAGAAGGCCCTACTTTGATGGGGAAAGCTTGCTCTAGCTTCCACCTGTTTAAAGGAGGGCTTTCTTTGGTAGGGTGGAGACCTATAATCAAAATGCCTACCCTAGGAGGGCAGGATCTTTCACTTGTCCCTGGCTTCCATCAAAAAAAGGGATCCAGGGCCTCTCCAAAAAGCCTCTCTCCCTTGAAGAGAGCAAATGCCAGCTTCCATTTGTTTCTGGTGTCCATCTGCCAATTTCTTAGCCAGATGAGCCTATGTGCTGTTACAGATGAGGGCATGGTTCTGGAAGAAGTTTTGGCTGATGTAAGGGTGGCATTAGCAGTCGATTGAGCTACGGCTATTATCTTATTTAAGTCCTCATGTACCCTGAGGTCCTCAGGTGGGATTCTACCCTGTAGCTGCTGCAGCCTCCCATTAAATAAGGTATACTCTGATCCATTGGGGTGAGTGTACCCGCCAGGGGACTCCCACTGTTTTTTAATCACACTCATAAATGTCTGGGACACAGGTACAGCATCCACCACAGATGCTTTATCAGTGAATAGGTAATCTTCCTGATCCTTCCCCCTTGTGGTGGCTGAGAATTATTATGAGTGGTTTTTGCCTTGATTTGGAGAAGTCCCTGCAAATCCTGAGTACTTGAGCCACCAGGATATCAGGCAGTCAAATATTGTCTATCTGCCAATTGGTTTTGCTGTCTGCGATCTTGTGGGAGCAGATGAGAGATAGCCATGTTTTCAGCCATCTTGGAGTCTCTATCGCCTTATCTAACTCCTTATCTAGGGCTTTTTGTCTATGCCTGGCCTGCCTATCCTCTGCTCTTGAGGGTCTTTTAGGGGCGAGCTCTGATCCTAGCTGCTGCCTCTAGCCCAGTAGACCTTGACTTAATTGATCCCTCTCCCTACTCTGCTGAGGAGCTGATAATTGTTGGCCAGCTTCTCTGGTGGCCATTTTGAGCCCATCAAAAATAATTGTTACTGGACTTGAGGAGCTGGCATTGCGATGATACTGCATGCAATCTTGGATTTCTGAGATTGCAGCCAATATGTTTGCCCCTGGATGGGACCTAAACCATCCCAAAGAAATGGTGATAGTGAAGGGCATGTCCTGTAGATCCCAGGGATATCGTAAAGTTCCTGGCTGACCCAGGAGAAGCCCTTTTGCCAGCGGCAGAGAGGCAGCCACCGAAGCTGCTGAAGTTGGGACAGCTCTGAATGGAAGAGGTTGATAGAGAAAGTGTGTTGGTCTGGTGAGAATTGTTCTTTTATTATTCTAAGACTTAAAAGGACTTCCAAAGACATCCTAAGGGGAAGAAGAATCTGTAAAAGTTTTGACAGAACTGAATAAGCCGCGGTTTTTAAACAGAAGTGTCAAAGTAAGGCTTTGTTTTATGTTTTTTATGGTTGGATAACTATTGTGATTCTGCATTTGCTAACTGGACTGGTTTTTTCTCTATTCATATCTATTTTTTCTCCTCTTCTTTTTTGATTTTGTAATATTTTAGGTTAGAGGCTTTTTGTAATATTTTAGGTTAGAGGCTCCCTTAATCTATACTTTTTTTTTTAACTTTTATTATGTTTGTCTGGGAAAGGAGGGGGAGAGTGAGGGTAAAGAAACTTTGTAACACTTCCAACTAGAGGCTTAAAAATATCTTAAGGCTAGGTCACATCGGCCGACGGATGCAAAACGTATATAAAAAGGACATAGCAGACAAGCAAATTTTCCATCCGTTGTTATCCGCTCTCAAAAGTGCCCCAAATTTGCATAAACAGAGTGAAAACAACGGAAAGGTAGGACAGGGAGAGGATGTAGCCAGGATGTTAAGCAGATGCTCCATGGAAGCCTAGCGGATGGAAGCAGATGGCACATCTGCAGGGCTACCGGGAGAACAACGAAGTGGACGCACAGGCGAAAGGAACGGATGCAGAGCGGATGCCTAGCGGATCAGAGCAGATGCCTCGCAGATGCCTAGTGGATGCAAAGCATTCACTGTGCATGCGGGGAGGATGCATTGCATCAGCCCCGTGGATATAAAAGGATTCAGCTCGCAAGCAGGTCACCATTCAGAGGAAAGACCTGCTGCCAGACACATCTTCAGCAACAAATATGGGGAAGAAGAGGAAGCCTGTGCTACACCTGCAGCTTCTGGCAAGAAGGACAGGACCACCATCCCACCCCCTGGCGCTGACTCTGCTTCTACTGGGGCTTCTGCTGCTCGGGCTGACTCTGCTGGTACTGGTGCTTCTGCTGTTGCTGACTCTGCTGGTGCTGGTGCTTCTGCTGGTGCTGCTCCTGGTGCTGGTGATCTGCTGTGCTTACTCTGCTGGTGTGCTGCTCCTGATCCTGTTGGTCCTGCTGGTTCTGCTGGTGCTCCTGGTCCTGCTGGTGCTGCTGGTGCTTACTCTGCTGCTGTGATCCTGGTCCTGCTGGTGCTGCTGTTGCTGCGGTGCTGCTGGTGCTGCTGTGCTGCTGGTACTGCTGGTGATGCCTCTTGCTGCTGCTGTGTGGTGGTGGTGGTGTGGTGGACCAGCCCCTAGAACTCAAAGCCCGACTGATGAGGGCCCAGAAGGCCCTGCCAGAGGGAGGAAGAAGCATTTGCAAGAAACAGGTGAGAGGAGACAGTACTCCATTGCAGAGGAACATGAGGATGAGGTGCTCAAATGGCTGAGGGAGAACGAGTACCTCTGGCAGAAGGGAAACAGGTTCTATCGAGACACCAAGAGGAAGCAGGCAGCTTGAGAGAGAAGGCAGAGAGCCTGGGCTACACTTCGGATGTCCTCCTTGGATGGTGGAATCATATGCACACCTGGTACTGGAAGCTGCACTTGAAGAAGTCTGGCCAGGCCGCGGTCAAGTTCACCGACCGGGAGACCTACATCATGGCCAAGTGCAGCTTCTTGGAGGGTGAGATCTGCCACTGAAGAGCATCCCCTCTGTCTACCCTCACTCTCAGGAAGCCACAGAGATCCAGTCCGCTTCTGGCCAAGAGTCAGCTCCTGTGTCCAGGCAGGTATCTGTGGAGCGCCCCATGATGGAGACCCCCCCGACAGCTGCACTCCCTGTGACGGAGCACATGGAGGACCCCTGATGCAATAGAGCAAAGAAGAAGCTGCTGGCACCAGAGACCAACCCACCCCCACCCCCAGCTCCACCTCCACAGAAAGCAGGCAGAGAGCCAGACCAGAGGGACAGAGCCATACTGTCCTCTAGGAGATCAAGGACAGGTGGTACAGTCCGATATACCATCCTCTAACAGAAAGCCCTTCCTCAAACCACATCAACCAGACCCTCATGGAAATGCCTGAATCCCAGTACCAGGTGATCAAGGAGAGGATCACAGGTCTTCTGCACC
>BHFT01035189.1:0-11047 GCA_004320025.1 Laticauda laticaudata | reverse complement strand
GGATGGCAAGCTTTTTTGTCCGTTTTACATCCTCTTTGCATCCGTTAGTGCAGTGTGACACGGCCTTTAGAAGAGAGGTTGATCCTGAAATATCAACCATGCTTCAGAGGCGGTTCAACATAACTGAATGCCTTGCTCAGCTCCTAAGATGACTTAGAATGCTTCTTTTGGCTTTTAGAATCGGGCAAATGCTGGTTTCAAAAGCAGAGTTCAGATGGACGATACAAGATCATTTGCATTAGGTTAACATGGAATTCAAAGGAAGAAACTTTAAGGTAGGGTGAGGGAATATTTATTCACCTGTTTGTAAAATGTATCATTTATTTTTCATCATGGTAAATAAGAAAAAAATACAAGATACAGATAGTGTTTGATTTGTGACCATTTGTTCAGTGACTGTTCAAAGTTACAGTGGCACTGAATGGACTTATAATTGATGCCTGAACTTACAGCTGTTAAAGTGCCCACGTACTGATTAAAAATTGAACATTTGGCCACTTGACCAGACTTACAAATGCAGGGACACTTCAATTCCTCCCACCAACCATCTCCCCATGCTGTATGAGAGAGAGAGAGAGAGAGAGGGAGGGAGGGAGGGAGAGGGAGAGAGAGAGAGAGGGAGAGAGAGTGGTTTTTTTTCAAAAGCAAGGAAGCCTGCAGAGATCCTGCAGGTGAATTTTGAGTAAGTGGTACCAAAATTTGGGAAAGAAAGATTATCCTTATAACCTCAATGGAGCCTATAATGGACATTGGGTCCAACCTAACTCCACTTTTCAGAACACATTTACATTATAATTAAAAGTTACAGAGAACTTTGCAGCAGCAGAGTAATTAAACCTCTTGGTTAATGTTCCTACAATCCAGAGTATGCATAAAAAGAAACAGAAATAAACAAGTACACAGATTTAAAAATAATCGATCCAATATCAAAAAGCTAAGCATTTGGACTATGCGAATTTAAAACAGATAAAGGATCTGGGTGAACTTGGATTTTGCTTATTTGGAAGTATTTTTGAAATAATTCATAATTAATTAAACGAATAAACGGTACAGAATTTTGTAGGAAAGTGGGTTCAAGGGCCTGTTGTTAAGCCCATGTCACACTGCACCAACTGATGCAAAGAGGATGTAAAACGGACAAAAAAGCTTGCCATCCGTTGGTTAATTGCGTTTTTAAAACGCCGATTGCCTACTCACTTGCCTCCGTTTTTTGCTTCCTCTCCTAATCCGCTCCAGCCATCCGCTTTATTGAGTTTCATCCCGCCTCAGCAAAGTTTTTGAGCTGCCCCTCAAAACTCTGTTGCACGACCGCAAAATGTAATCCAATCTCGGTCTCGTTCTGCATCCTCTAGGCATTACGGCCGTGACATCTGTTACTACATTTCCATTACGCATCTGCTGAATATCCTCTAGGCATCCACTGTGCATCCGCCACAACTTCAATCCATTCCAGCAGTAAACGGACGCGAGGGAGGAAGCAGAATGGATTTGCGCCCGAAGCGTTCAGCTAGCACGCGATGCGAGAAAGCGATGAAAGCGGATGCCAGCTCATCCGCTCTGCATCCACTCTGCCATCCGGCTCTGCATCCTCTACGCATCCGTCTCTGCATCCTCTACGCATCCTCTACGGATCCGCCCTACTGCAATCCGCCCTCTACATCCTCTACGCATAGCCGCCCTCTGCATCCTTATCTACGCAGTCCTCTACGCCCATCCTCTTTGCCATCCTCTACACATACTGCCTCTGCATCCCTCTATTACATCCTCTCTGCGCTTCCCTCCCCACGTCCGTTCCATTTCCGTACTTATCCGCTTCGCTATAGCCCAAATTTTGCCCCCTTTTGAGAGCTGGATAACAACGGATGGAACATTTTGCTCATCTGTTGTGTCCTTTTTGCATCCGTTGGGCAGTGTGACATGGCCTTTAAATTGCATAGACTGTAGAACATGTTAAGGGGGACTAGAGAGTTAAGAAAATAGAGGAAGTGAAAAGGAAGAGAGAGTCTCCTTGCTAGCTCTTGCTTTCTCTTATTGGATGAATCCAAAGAGAGGGAGAGAAAGATGGCTACTGTCACTGAAGCTGTGAAAGAAAGGAAAAGAAGATCACTAGCCACAGCAAAAACAAAAAAAAGTATCACAATAGAGATGCTACCAAGAATTTTGAAGAATGAGGAAGAATGTCATAATGTTAAGGGCAATTTTACTGGTTGAAAGATTTGCAAATATGGGAGAGACATTGAATTTTTTTAAAAATGGAAGAATCTGCAATATAAATGATTGAAGGAGTTAAACAAATTGAGGAAAAAGTAGAGGTCCCAGATAATAAGATGGAAATAACAATCAGAAAAATTAATGAAAGATTGGATGAGGTGTTATTGGAATTAAGAGAAGAAGAAATTTGTCTGAAATTAAGAGTATGTTTGGACAACCTGAGGAAGACATTAAGAAGATGGTTGTTGAAGTTTTAACAGATTGGGAAGGGGAAGATGACGTTATAGAAGCAGACAGGCTGTGTATAATTAACACAAAATATATAAAAATAAAAAAAATGTTTTAGGAGCTTCCTCTTAAGGAAGAAATATCAAATTATGCAACAATACTTCAACACCAAGTTGCATTTGCCCAAGAAACATCTAGTAGATGATTCCCTACAAGAAAGGAATACAAAATAGATTTCTTTGATCAAAGATAAGATAATAAGTACTTCTGCATAAGATTGAAAACTCTTGATTTCTGACTTGGATGATTTTTGTTTTTGTTAATTAAAAAGGATTGAATATGAGGAAAGAGGAAATATTCATGGAAAAAATGTATACGCAAACACATACACATACACATACACACACACATACACACACACATACACACACACACACACACAATCTTTGTCCTTTGTCCGAATGCATGTTAGCTTAAAAGCCTTTTTTCAGTCTTACTTCTTTGTTCAAGGTAGAAGCTGGACCACCAAAAATCATTTGTAGATTGTATGGAATCAGGGGTGGGATTCAAATTTTTAACAACCAATTCTGTGGATGTGGCTTAGGTGGTGGGCGTGGCTTGGTGGTCATGTGACTGGGTGGACATGGCTTGGCGGTCATGTTATTGTCTGGGTGTGGCCAATTCAATATCACTCACATCGAGGCACATATCTCCTCGCCTGATCTCTCATGACTGTGGGGATGCTGCAACAGTCGTAAGTGTGAAAAATGGTCATAAGTCACTTTCTTCAGTGCCATTGTAACTTTGAATNATGGAGACAGTTTCTGAAAGCAACACCAGAATGTTTCCTTCCTGCCTTCCTTACAGGATTAGGCCAGTAATTTCTTCTAACAACCGGTTCTCTGAACTGCTTAGAATGTTAACAACCAGTTCTAGCGAATAGGTGCGAACTGGTAGAATCCCACTCCTGTATAGGATACACTATATATGTTAGTACAGTCCTGTTGAGTATATGTTAGAAGCATATTGGCCTCCAGTGTAACTCCTTCAAAACGGATATAATTTTGGTGGTAGACTTTCTTTATACCAGCTTAACAATGGCATCTTGCCTTAGTTACAGACATCTTAAAGATAATACCACATAAAATCTCCCAACTCATGTGAACATTTTCACCTAATTAAGTGCTAAACTGGAGAGCCAGTTTGATGTAAGTTTAATCAGTTTATAATTAAGTCATCAGACTAGAGACCATGAATTCTAGTCCTGTCCGAAGACCAAGCCAGCGAGGTAACCTTGAGCCAGTCACTGTCTCCAAGCCATAGGAAGGATGTATTGACAAACCACTTCTGAAAACTTGCCAAGAAAACTGCTGTAACTTGTATAGGCAGTCAACACTGACTCAATGGCACACACATGCAAAAATGCTGGCAAAACAGTGATGGCAAGGGACAACAAATTAATTTGAACTTACAGTTTTTGTTTTTTAATTGCAGAGATCATTCATAGTGCAGACTAATTAGGAGCCTGGTTTCTCCATTGCCTAGCAACTGCATGGAGTTAAAAGAATCTGAACTGGGTATCTTGTGTGCACTAAAGAAAAAAGGCAGACATGTTGCATCTTTTCATACACATATATATGTATGTTTGAGAGGCTCTGCATGTATGTGTCTCTCTATAGTATCTCTTTATCTATATCTATCTATCTATCTATCTATCTATCTATCTATCTATCTATCTATCTATCTATCTATCTATCATCTGTTGCTTTCAAGCCTATTCCAATCTGAAAACAATTTGTTGGTTTGGAATTCTTTGGTCTGTTTTATTTGTATACTTTGTAAAAGGAATTATTTGAATAGCTGTAAAATATGTTTTATTAATTAAAAGCAGCCGACGAAGACAATTGTCTAATGAGAATTCAAATTTATGGGATAACTGTTTAGCAAAATAATAAATGAATGCTGAGGAGCCAAATGAATTCTTCTGCTCATCTAGTAGAAGAAAAATTACCAAGGAACAAAGCATCCTGATAAATTTAATAGAGAGAGATTCCTGTAGGCCCATCAGAGAAGGAGAAGGATGCTTCCAGTGCTCAACTTAAATAAACAGTCTTACATTTTGGTGTACATTTCCAATTCAACTGGGAGGACAATTTCTCATTTGGTGATTCATGAGGATTTCTTCCCATCTAGAAGGTCCTGTGAGGTTTGTCCAAAAATTGGTCTTTGTCCAGGGATTGCAAATAATTCAGCTCAACTTGCGGGTTGGCAGTCCTTCCCCATCATTTCCCTTGAGCCACCTCCTGTCCTATTTAAAGTCCTATCCTTCTGAGAAAGCTTCCTGGAAATGATGCTTCCTGATTATTAGCCTGGAAACTAACATAAATGTGACAACTCTACACCCACACATGAGAAATTCACTTATTTTATTTCCTGCTTTTTGAGGGGAAAAAAACCAAGTTACTTTCTATAATTATTGAATGCTGCCTACACGGACGTGCCTATATAGTATCCAACAGTGGTGTTCAGTTTTGATGGCCAGTCTCTTTTTTAATGTTTGAAAAATGCCAAAGAATAATTCTTTACAGCACCGGAATGGGACAACTCACCACTGTCAATTCGCCATGGCCAATGGCCAACTCACCTTGGCCAATTCACCATAGTACAACTTGCCATAGCCAACTAACTGTGGGACAACTCACCACAGGACAATTCAACATATAAAAATGTGAAATGAATTTCAACAGAACCATGGCCAATAATAATAAAATAAAAAAGTCAATACAGAAATATAAGAGTCACAATAATTTCAACAAAAATGTGGTCACCAGCAATAAAAGTAACTGAATGAAATGGTTAATACAAAGTTGAATAGTCCCATGAGGAGTTGGCCATGGTGAGTTGGCTGCAGCAAGTTGTCCTAGACCTTTGTAGCACTAATCTGAATATTAGCACCAGGACGGAAATGAGGATTTCAGGGTCTTAGTTTAGCTTTGGAAGCCAGCAGTTTCTGCTCTGTCCATTCATATGGCTATTGGACTTTCTAGTGGTAGAGAGAGACTGGGGGTGAGGGAGGACCTGCATTTTTAGAGTCTGATGAAAGGGAGATCCTGTGCCATGGAAGAGGCCCCATTTTCCTCCTTTAGGGAGCAGCTACAATTCCTCTATTTCTCTTCTGTTCTTCTCTGAAGTGCAGTCTTGCCAATAAAGTTTATACCATCTTATAACATAGAGTTTTTAAGATAATACTGCTTGTTCTATAACAAAAAGTGGATTTATCATTGCAAGGGATGGGTTTGTGTATATGAAAGGTGGGACTTAGTTGTCACCGCTTTCTCCCGAGTGGACAGAAAAAAAGAGATGGTGGACATATAAATAGAGAGTATTTCTGCTCTAAAACTTCCCTCCTCCAAGCGTGATCAATATGTCATTTAGAAATAGCAATGCTCCCAGGAAAATGAACATCAATTTCACTACTGGCAATAACCCAGTGGCAAGAAGACTGTTCCATCAGGTTGAGTAAAAAATGAACGAGAGCCAAAAACTTAATCAAGCTGCATACATTTCCATAAGTACTTTTGTGAAAAGGCAGATATTTTTCACTGGCATTCAATGCAAAGGAAAGCAAAGGTCTTTGCTGAAAAAAATAAATGGAAGCAACCTAATTTAAGGTTTTGGGTTCTGGGGATGGGGCTGCCATTGAATAAGGGATGGAGACAGGCCATAATGTGTAGTGTCAGGCATTGTTATGGAAAGCATGGATGACCTTGGAGAATGACAAGAAATGCTGCCTAGGAAATAACCAGACAAGAGAGGCAGGAGCTCCAGTAATTTAAATGGTCAGAGAAAGAAGTAGGACCTACCCTAAAGAATCAAGCAGTTAAAATTGTGGTGAGAAGTTTGTACTTTCAGACTCTGTTAATATAGCCATACAATAAGGTACAATTAGTCATGTTTCCTGTCTGACAGGCATGGGGAGACATGGTGAGGGAATAGGTTGCCCCCAAGGAACATGGAACTCTTGCCTCTCATGTGAGTTTTACATTCCAGCTACTTGGTCTTAACCTTGGTACCCTATCAACAGATCTTCATAAGTCCTGTACTCAGGCTGCTAGTACTGAATGCCAGGTCAGTCTGTAATAAGGACTCCTTCTCCAGTGATATAATAATTGATGAAAGGGCTGGACTGGCATGCATTACCAAGATCTGGCTAGATCGGGAAGGGGAGGTTATTCTTTCCAAATATACCCGGCTGGGTTTCGAGTGTGACATCAGCTAAGACTCCGTGGCAGAGATAGGAATGTGGCGATAGTCATTCCAGAGTCTCTTATACCTTTCAGGGATACTGCATTACAGATCAGTGGATATGAGATCCTGTTCATTAAGTTGTGTTCTAGGGATCAGTTGGAATTGCTGCTACTGTACTAACCTTCCCTGCTGCATTTTGACCTCCCTGCCTGAGCATTTTGACTTCATCTCAGGTTGGCAGTGGAATTTCCCAAGCTCATGGCCATGGGAGATTTCAGCTGTCTTCCCTAGCAGAGTGGTCTCAGAAATTTATGACAATCAGACAATCATGGTCTTAGCACAGGTCACCCAGAGCCTGATGTAGGACAGTGGATGTACTCCAAATCTGGTGTTGCTGTCAAAGTATTGGCTATGTGATCTGAAATTGGGGAAGCTTTTAGAGATGCCTTATTCTTGGCCCCTGCTATGTAGGGTGTGGCCTTCTCTTCTTTCCTCTTTAATATATATATGAGGTTGCTGGGTAAGCCCATCATTGCCATGACATAAAGTGTCATCAATGTACTGATGATACCCAATTATATATACCTTGTTAAGGTATAGATATTGAAGAGCTGACCAGCAGCTGTAAAGCTGATGCAATATAAGGCTGATGCAATGTAAGGCAGATGCAATGAAGATGAATCAGCATTGATATTGCCTTTATAAGACTATGTATGGGTTTATCTTTACTTTACCTCTTTAAGATGTGTTTATACTGTATAAAGACAGCCATTAGAGGGCATGTTCTCTCTCCTTGTGTCCTGTCTCCATTGCAGAGTTCTCCATGTTGAGTTAAGAAGATTTATTGCTTGTCAGGTATTTGCCTATCATGTATATTTCTGTATATGTCTTGTATATAAACCACTGTTAAACGTCTAAGTCTTTTTGTGCTGTGTTTCACTCCTGGGTTATCTCATAATAACAGTCATGCTGCAAACACTCTGATATACTCTGGTGAATTAAATAATACTGTGAACATCTTATTCTGATGCCTGGAAGTTGTTGGGTCTGGATGGGGCACAACAGGTTTCAGCTGAACCCTGGAAAGATCATCCCTCTTGATGTTCTGGAAATCCCCCCATGACCTGGTTATGTCACTAGATTTGGGACATCCAAGTCTAGTGGCTCCCAAACCTACAGCCTTCAAACCTACAGCCACACAGTCTTTCCAGGGTTCAGCTGAAGTCTATTGTTCCCCATCCAGACCAGGAACCCAAGACATATATAGATGGTTCCTCTACTGAGATGACTACACTCATGCGGTCTTTCTCCAAGGTTTGTACGTCTTGTCTTAATAATATTTAACCTTTATTGCCAATGTTTTTATCCTAATTGTTTTTATATGCCTTGTTTTATCTGATAGTTGTAGGTCTCCCAAAATAACTTTTTAATGAAATGCGCAGTCATGTAAATTTAACAATAAATAAAAATTAATTAACCCTGGTATAGTCTCAGAGACACAGTTAACACCACTTTTGTAGCATTCATCTGTGGCTGGATAGATGGCAGTCATATATAAAAAACAGAGAGCTTGAACTCAGGCACAGTAGACGAATACAGAAAATCACATGATTTTGATACATTTTAATCTATAGTGTTCATCGTAATTGTGTGTGTAACACACACACACACACACACACATTTATAACTATGCATAGCATTCTACCAAATTTATTGGAACCAGTGTGCATGCAATTGCGTGCAGTTACTATGTATAGCCTCCATTAAACATAATCATATTTACTGCCAACTGCATAGCCTTCATTTGTGAAATATGCTGCTTTTTAACATCTTTTTGTCAATGAAGTGTTACTATATAAAATGCTTCTCTATCTAAGACAGAGGAACAATTAACCACTTTCCCTGCTTAACAATTTTCCTTAGTCATTGATAACTTCCTTGCTGATAGGAGAAGAAACAAAAATAAAATCTGATATTACAAGATAAATCTTGTTATAACTACACTTACAATCTGGCAGCCAGTTGATTCTTGGATGCAGATAGCAATATCACTTAGACTTATATACGCTTTATAGTGCTTTTGAGCTTTCTCTAAGTGGTTTTACATATTGCCCCAACAATCTGGGTCCTTATTTACGTCTGCAAAAAAAAAGAAGCAAGCTCAGAGAGAACCAAGGACTTCTCATATCCCAGCAACAGTCATCTTGATTACCTTGTGATAATCCATCACTGCTTCAGTTGGTAAAGATCACATTATTGGTCAGGAAGGCCTGTTACTTTTGGTATATACAGACCTGCCCATCAGTAGGTTCATGATCACATTATTGGTCAGGAAGGCCTATTACTTTTGGTATATACAGACCTGCCCATCAGTAGGTTTCTAGGCCCAGTTCTGAGGGCTGATTCTCATCTAGAATGATCTTGGTTTTGGCCTTTTAAGGAATCCATGCATGTGATGTATGGTTGGGTAACCTGACTGATCATGTGGCATCAAGCCAGTGCTGACTCTTAGCAACCACATAGATTTTCTCCTGCACAATCTATGCCTAGCCTATTCTTTCAAATCTCTCAGTGCATTCATCTCCATTGTAACTGGGCTCATCTACCTTGTGGCTAGGTGTCTTTTGCTTTCTCCTTTCATCGTTCCCAGCATTAGAGCCTTCTCCAGAGAGTTAAGGATAATTATAGTCATCA
The DNA here is from genome assembly GCA_004320025.1 of Laticauda laticaudata. Classification (NCBI taxonomy): domain Eukaryota; kingdom Metazoa; phylum Chordata; class Lepidosauria; order Squamata; family Elapidae; genus Laticauda; species Laticauda laticaudata. Next base: position 1,666 of record BHFT01035189.1, on the reverse strand, counting down.
TTTGTTCTTCGAATGAGAAACCTGGTTTGATTTATTTGTTGATCCATTTGTTTCTTTAGTATTCTCAGAAGTCTTCTCCAACACTAAAGTTCAGATGTGTCAAAAAAAAACCCAACCCCAAATCAGCCTAAGAATGAAGATACATATTCCTAGGGATTTGGGTAGTTTAGAAATAGGAAATATCTTGTAAGGATAGATAAACAAACAAATGAACAAGCAAGCAAACAAATAAATAAATTGAAATGATAAACAGATTTTGCTGTTATTCTGATGCTTTTACCTGTCAGCAAAGCACGCTCTGAAGGAAGAGAAACAAAGGCAGATAAATTAAAGAATGGCTTTGTTTTCAACTTCTCTGCAATTACAACTATGAAGAGAGGACCATTTCATGCCTTGACATTGAAGCAGAACAGGCAATCCAAACACAAATATCTGCAGGTATTAGTATACTCAATATAGTTATAAGAAAGGATACATAAACAATGTAAAAAGATAGGTGCCAGGAACAGATACAGAGTTTAAGACCCTTCAAGAATGCAAGGAATGTAGAAGCTAATTGCATCTCTAGAGAAGCATGTATTCCATAAAAAGAGGATTCTTGCAAAGAAAGCAAAGTCCCCTTAATCTCCTAGGGGAGGGAGATCTTCCCTTGACATTTGAAGCATACGGGCAGAATCATATCTGGCAATGTGTCCAGTGCAAGTCTATGTGGACCATTCTAGGTGAGAATCAGCCCCCAGAATTGGGCCTAGAAATCTATTGACAGGCAGGGCTGTATACACCAAAAGTAACAGGCCTTCCTAATAATGTGGTCATGACCTTTACTAACTGCAGCAGCCAGGTCATCTTCAAAGGTGATGGATTAATCACAAGGTAATCAGGATGAGTGTTGCTGGAATTTGAGGAGTCCTTGGTGCTCTCTGAGCTTGCTTGTTTTCTTGCAGATGTTTCATTACCCAAATGAGATTGCATTATCAGTGCTAGGTAACATCATCTGTGCTAGTGACCAGCACAGATGATGCTCCCTAGTTTGGATAATGAAACATCTGTAAGGAAACAAGCAAGCTCAGAGAGCACCAAGTGTTCCGTCCGGAAAAACGTGAGGTAGACCAGGTCCAACAAACAAAGTCTTTATTCAAATAAGCAACAGTAACGGAACAATTTGGTTGAAGCCGCGGCAGCATTTTTATACAAGCTTGCCTGCCGGCTTGTAGCCAATGGCAGCTATTTAACTGTAAACTTTGCCGCCTTTCAGCGGCTCTTTTTGGATTGGTGTCCTATGACCAAATCCAATGCTTAAGTTCTTTTAGCCAATCAGATTGCATGTTTTTGGAGTATACCAATTTTATACAGAACACCCCTCCCCCGTTACATGGGTGACGTAGAGTCGACAGGTAAGTGGGGCTTCTTCTGCTCTACTTGACTTGTGTGCGATTCATTTCTTGCTGGAGACTTATCAAGTGGTTCGAAGCAGGATCGCTGTCTCTCCGGCTCTTCTCCTCAATGGAAACGCCTGGAAGGGTGAGTCAGCAGGGTTGCTACCGCTTGAGTTGCTCAGGCCGTGGTTTTTGCACTCCCTCCTGGTTTTTCCGGGCAGGTTGAGCTGGCTTTTGCTGGCCCCTTCCAGGACGGGTTCCTCTACCTGTGGATTATTTCTGCCAGTTTC